>PYFS01002591.1:0-65517 GCA_003671545.1 Ophiognomonia clavigignenti-juglandacearum | reverse complement strand
AAATTCGTGAAATTCGTGAAATTCGTGAAATTCGTGAAATTCGTGAAATTCGTGAAATTCGTGAAATTCGTGAAATTCGAAAAATCGATTTTAATGACATCTCTAAAAGTAGAGCCTTGGGATGTAAAAGTTTTTAGTGATATCACTAAAAGTAGAGCTTAGGGATATCATACAAATTTTTGGTGATATCCCTAAAAGTGGAGATATAGTGCGAGAAATCAAAGGTGTGCCCTGATAGATGATCTCATATCTAATTAGAAGAATCCCGAAATCGCCGACGATCTCTTCGGCCGAAAATAGCTTAAACTATCCAATATAGCTTTAGCTAATATTGGAGGGTCTTTTTTTGATAGTAAGAATATCCTATTCATTAAAGATCTATTTTTATAAAAAGAAAAAAAATCGTATATAGGGTATAGCTATAGGTTTAAGGGTGCTAGGCCAGAAAAAAACTAGTGTGATAAATAATTAAAGAGTAGAATAATCGGTAGATATGTTGGATATAGTCGTTATATTAGCGTTATTGTCTTGCTAACTAAAATAGCTAAAAGAAGGAGAGAACCGCGATATATATAGTTTTTAATTCCGGCTTCTCGGGTTATATCTCTAGCCCGGTAAACCCGATAGCTAAGCCTCTTTGGAAATAGCTTTATTATATTATCAACGATGAGTTATAATTGTGTCATATGATGACTCACATAGAATCTTCTAGAAATAATTGATTTCTAATCGTAATTAATTATTTCTGGTAAGAGATTATCTGTTAAAGCATATTCAAATTGCTAACAGAGCACACCCTTGATTTCCCGCATTATAGATCCAATTTTAGGGATATCACTAAATTAGGGATGTCACCAAAATTAGATTTCACAACTTTATAAAAAAAAATAGCCCTTTATATAAAAAATCGCCCTCTACGTGAAATATACGAAAAATCGATTTTAGTAACATTCCTAAAGTGGAGCTTTAAGATATAAAAGTTTTTGGTGACATCTCTAAAAGTGGAGCTTATGGATATTATATAAATTTTTAGTGATACCCTTAAAAGTAGGGCTATAGTGCGAAAAACCAGAGGTGTGCCTTGATAGCGATTTAGGTGTGCTTTAATAGATAATCTCTCTATTAATAGCGATTCTGGTAATTTCTAGAAGGTTCTATCACGTGACCTGCTTACGTAATCAGACCTTAATATAAGTTATAGTTATATTATAGTATAGTGCTTATAGGTTAGGGATATATAGTCTAAACTTTATTTAGCTAGCTATTTATTAAATTTTAAATCATTATTTTATTTTAATTATATTTTATATATTTTATTATATCTCAGCGAGTTCTCTATATTTTATCGTCATTTTTGCACTATAGTATTTATTATAGTTTATATATATATATATATAATTATATAATTATATTGATTACGTAATCGTGCATTTTTATAATATATACCTATGAATATAACTATAGCGGCTTAATATCTAAACCTAAATAATTTTTTTATAAAATTTTAAATAAGCGCTTTTTATTATAAATAAATTATTTAAATTACGGCTAGAATTATATCTCTTTTAACTTCGGTAAAACTAAATTAAAATTATTCTCTAATAGTTCTTTTGCTAATAATTAGGATTTCTTCAATTAAATCGGCTATATATTAGTTTTAGTAATCGAAATATATATAGATATAATAGGCTAAGCTATATTTAGCTTTAGCTAAGGTCCGGATAGGATCTAGATAAGGTCCGTATATAGCCTATATTTATATCTAAGAAATAGCCCCTTCCTTTAATAATTTCCTTAAATTTAGCTTTTCATCCGAAATTATATTTTATTAAAGCACCTAATAAATAGCCCTTCTAAATTAACCTTTTTATATTAACTTCGGATAATCTTTTTATAGAAAATGTCTTTAAGCTTATTATAAAAAATTTAGGAGCTTATGATAAATATTAATATTACTATAATAAAGAAATTTAGCGACGCCGGCTAGCTTTTTTATTAATCGACGACGGAGCATTATAAAGATCTTAAATAGCCGGATTACATCTACGATATAGATATACGCCTCTTCGTCGACTTTATTATTAAAGATAGGCTTTAGCTTAGCTATTAATAGAAGATGTAATAAACACCCCTTTTTATACTAGGCTTCCTTTTAGGACCTTTAATATAGGATAGGGAGCCCGCAATATGTTGAAACGTATAAAGCCACATGTTCCAAAGCTCTTGCTTCCGGGAGTCCCTCCGTTCTGCAAGTAGTTTGATGAAGTTCTCTCTGTCGTGCGCCACACGGCTGAGCTCGAATATATCGCGGCTGAAGGCATCGGCGTCGAGGATTGGGAGGGTGATACAATTAAACTCTTGGGGCAAGGTAGTGAAGAGGTCTTCAGGCTTCATGCCAAACTTCCATGCCGGCCAGCAGAGATCGGGATGATCGAGGAAGAAGTCCCGTGGTGGAGGAGGAAAGAGGTCTAGGGGGTCCATAGTAAACTGGTTGGGCAGTGCTAGATGGCAGTGTAGAGGTCTAGGTGTTCAGATGCGGAGGATTGAAGGAGAAAGAAGGCAGAAGGTCCCATGTTCGCAGAGCCTGAGGTTGTCCATGTCCTCAGCAGTTCACCCCGCTCCACCTGCCGAGACCCTGCCCTCACTGACTAAGCTTGGGTGGACGGGTCACAGGCACTACCGCTAACGCTAGAGCCTTTTGGCGCGTTCCCCGTCGAGCGGAAGACATCTCCAGACGGCATCTCCGCCCTTTCCTTTTCATTCATTTTGGTTCCATCTGTGTTGCTCCCAAATTCGTTACCCTGCCCGAGATGAAAAAGGTCGTCAAGCTTAGCACCAAAATCTATGAATGGACAGATGAAAGTTTCATCAAACGTGAAGTCCCGCCCTCCGAACGCATAAAGAACATCTATGGGGAGGAAATCATCTGGAAGTGGGGTCCTGAGCGTCTCATGAATGAGGGCGCAGCCTTGGAGCTTCTCGCGCAACGCACCGCTATTCCGGTTCCGAGGGTTATTTCGTACGGCAAAGATCGTAACGGCCTTGTACGCCTCGAAGTTGAGCGCATCGACGGTCTCGAATGTGGGGATGTTGGAAAGATATGTCGGATGCCTGCCGGTCGAAAGCACAACGACGGTGGAGAGTGCCATACATGTGCTGATATCGCCCTCCGGAACGTGGATCGCTTCATCACTGACCACGTCCTCCCCCAACTTCAGCAGGTCAAGCATAATGTGACCGGGCTCAACGGCTTCGTCCTCCCGCCACCTCGAATTGCGGAGACCCAACCCAGGCCATACTGGAAGCCCAAGACATCGACAGAAAAGGAATATGTCTTTTGCCATGGTGACTTAGCTCGACATAATATCATGGTTTCACCCGAGACGTTAGAAGTTATCTGTATATTTGATTGGGAACATGCGGGTTTCTTTCCGCCCCAACTTGAGGCGCCGGCGTGGCGTATGAGCCATGCTGAGTACCAGCGTATGTTCGAGGACGCAAACATGATCGAGGAGGAAATCAGGCTTATCACTAACTAGAGGATAGGAGATGATGGGGCTCAAGGCAATTTAATATCGTGCATTTTGGGACAAGATTCTGGGCAACCATTCAGTTTCCTATCACACCAAGCCTCCATAACCAGTATTCTTATTGCGATGCTTCATTGTTACGTCGCGGGCACAGTAAAATTTCAATTTCCCAGGCAGTCCCGACCTTGTGTCGTATACCACTATTTCCCCTGGCACCCACAAGCCAAATTATCGCACTTCTGGAAAGCCCGCTTTGAGCAGCTGGTGCCGAGAAAGACGGACTCGTTCTGGTTGCTTCCGCAATGCCAGCAATCCTTTGTCCCGTCGGCCCTATGAACATGAGCACTTCTCTGCACTACGGGGAAGAATTCTTACGGTGCATCAGGGTGATATCCATCGCCTTCTTGAGTCAGCACAAGTCAATTATTTGATGGGTACTGGGTAGTGGCGGACAAGGCCCTGACCTGTAATGTGAGGGTGAATTGCCTCTCCAGCGAAAGGAAGACCCAAGCAGTCAGACAGCATCAGAGAGGGAGTGCCTCCTCCCAGACCAGTCAGAGGATAGGGCGTCAGGGTAGCCATGATCAGAGCATTGACGTATTTGAAATACATGTATTTAGAGCGTTTTCAAATACAATACACATTTCAATACAATACACGTATTTACAAAATTTGAAATACAATACAATATATATTAATACATAAATATAAAATCAAATACATTGAAAAAGATTAAATCAAAAAAACTATATTAAACGTTTATTTATTAAATTATATACTATTTTCTGAATTAAATTAATATTGATATATAATCAATATAATAAATTGAAAATATTTATTTACAGTTCTTTATTATTCTTAATTTATTTAATATAATTTCTTTTTAAAAAAACCTTAATTTTTTTTTAAAAGAATTAGATAAAAGATTTTATTATTTAAATTCATAATTGATATATATATATATATTCGTAAAATAATTTCAAAGTACATTTATGAGTAGGTCTAATGATAAAAAATCTCGATTGATATTCTTATTTTTTTTGCAAAAAAATGGGTCTACAGTAGGGCTCGAAGTCACTACTACTTTAACTTTATAGAATTTACGAATTTGAGTTTATTACAAGCTACATTATTACTAATATACTACGAATATTACGAATCACACCTATTTTACGTTTTTCCTACATTTAAAGGAATTATTATCTCACCGAATTTTAAATTAATATTTTACTATATTTATATCTATAATTATACAATATTTACCATACGCTCCTTTAAATAATCTATTAGTTTATACTATATATAATAGTTTAATATAATCTTTGATATATTTATATATAGTTATAAAATAAATATAAATAATAAGATAAAAATCTTAATTTTCAAATTAATTTTTTTTTTTCGCTCGTTATAATTTTATTTATAATACTTAATGATATCTATTATACTATTTTATATATTAAGATGTATTTATAATCCATTAATTTTTAAATTATATTTGTGGGTAGTGTGGTTGTGCTTCGAAATAATTGTCTATATCCCTATCTATATTTCCGAAGCTAGTTGAACTTTATCTAAACTTTATTTCAACGACATTCTTTGTAACCTCAGCTAGTAGCATTAATCTAGAAATTTGCTATATTAATCTTTACCCTCTTTTAAAGCTACGATAACGCTATCTAGCGGTGAGAATGCCTAGAGCCCGAGTTTTAGCCGAGTATTTAGCTATTTTTCTTAAGTAGGAAAGCTACCCTTCTTATTAATGTCGTGATTATTCTTAAGTTATAGCTTCCATATTTTTAAGTTCTATAATTCTTGAATATAATTTAAGAATTATATAGTTCGTCGCCGGTATATAGGTGTAGAGAGGTGGAGTATATAGCTTTCTTTAATTTACCGGATTTTTATCTACTTACAATTACATCTCTAAGTCTAGCGTTAAGAATTATCACGCTATTAATCTGATATTTTCGGAATAGCGAGATAAGTATATAAAGATCGTTTTCTGTGAAAATTGTATTAGTAAAGCTATCGTCGGTCGAAAAATATAAGAATATATGTTTCTCTACCTAAACGCACAATTCGAATATCAGCAACAACTCTACCAAAATAACAGCTATCACCACCATTTTTGCATTAGAAAAAACCGTCTTTTTTCACTCTACAACGCCCTCTATAATGTGTGTTTTCTCTAAAGCCGCTGCTCTCATTGCTAAGAAAAATGCAATTGAACTTTAACAAATCGCCTACTAGTTATTAAGTGCTGCTATCCAGGTATATATGTTATTATAATTCTAATTTATATATAATGAATTTAACCGAATTTAGCGTCAAAATAATGCCCTTCCTCTCTCCTAAAACGCTTCGTCTTCTTTGGTTGACCCTTTTCTATCGATAAATTCATGAAATCTCAAATAATTATTCTAATTATTTAAGCTTATTAAACTAATAATCTAGTCTCTGGATCCAATATTTGATTCTAGATCTACTATAATCGATAATTTCGATTGGGCTACGTTATTTGATATAAGTTATATTTTTGTTTTATTTATAATCTTTATTGATACTCCTTAGTTTAATTCTTCGTACCTTGATCCCCTTTCTGCTTCCCATGCGGCTTTTCTTATATCGAACGATGTAGCGATAGTTTTATTCGAAGGTTCACTTAAGAGGGTGAATTTCGAAAAAGTGATTCCTATATAACGGCGCCGTGGCCGTCCCTCGAAGCAAGATGGAAGAAGTTCGAATTTTCGAGCTCCATTAGCCCCTAATAAGGTTAATATTGCTTTTTTATTTTTTTATAAATTAACTTATTATTTCTTTAATATATCTTAGAGCCCTATCAAGTGTAAAATTTGTGGGAGATGCTTTCGTTCGCCGTAGGGGTTACGGCAGTATATAACGATGAAGGGGAAATCCGGCGGTTGTGGCTTGAATAGCTCTATTGTAGAGATTCCTTCTGACGAGGAACTGGCTAATTAAGCCGAAAGTGTGTATATAACGGCCTCTTCTCTTTATTAGGTTTTAGCTTTTACGAATTTGAAATTTTACGGCCGATAAATCAGAAGGAAATTATAAATTCAGATTGTTAATAATAACGAAAAAGTTAAGAATTTTCATACAATTAATATATATATAAATATATACTTTATTTGAAATATTAAATGATAAATAAAATAAATTAATAGGAATATATAAATATTATCGTTATTATATAATTATAATAATTATACTTGAATGATATTTAAATTTTAAATAAAGATATTTATTATTTCTATAATGTATTTATACGTATTACTACAATAAATACATTTATAATTCAATATATGCTTAAAATATGTATTTCTAGTATCAATACGAGTAAGTACATATTATGTTTATAATATAAATGCTTTTAATAAATTTTGAAATCATTGTATACTATAGCTTTCAGCTATAATCGAAAAGGAGTTCGAAAAAGAGAAAAATACATTAGAAAAAATCGCTCGTTTATAGATATAAAAAAAAATCGAGGAAAAAAAAGTTATCTAGCTTTTTGGGGCGATAAATAAAAAGTAAAAAGAAGACGAGATTATAAAAGATATAGGTAAGCTAATTGTTATTTTGGCAAACGAAGATAACGATGATTTCTAAATCTTTCCAAGCCGTTAAAAATAAATTTCGCGCTGTTTATTATTACGCCGCCTTGTTAAAACCTAAAATTTATATCTATATATATAAAATATAAGCTATAAAATATAGATACGGATTGATAAATAAAATGTATAAAGTTATCAAAAAAATGATTATTTATATATATCCGTAAAAGGCGAATAAATATATATAAATTAAATATATATATATTATAATTACGGTTAAAAATAGAAAATAAAAGGAAGCATATATAAATTAATATATATATTTTCGAGCTAATATATATAAATGATCGTATATATGTATTAAAACTATTGATAAAAAAATTAAATAGAAAGAATAGCGTATATAAAGGAATTATATACGCTTAAAAGAATTTAATTAAAAATTTCAATCTTATTTAAATCGCCGAAAGCGGCCTTCTAAAAAATCTGCTTCTTCGTCTAATCCAGCTTTATTATAGAAATCGATATCGATTTCTATCTCCTTTTTATTATTAAGGTTAAATATAGCATATTAATTAGCGATATTAATAGGGAAAGGGATAATATTATTAAAATCGGCGAATTCTTCAAATAAGACCTTTTAGCTATATTCGTAAATATCAGGGGCGTCGTAAATATTAATTTCGGATTCCCTTTTACGAATAAGTATGCCGTCTATTAAGAATTTAATAATATACAACATAATATTAATATTAATATCTCCTTTTAATACGCTACTTTTTACTTCGAACTAAAAACCTTTTTTATATTTCAACGAATTATTACGAAAGCTATATCGTTTATAATTAATAGTATAAAGATTACGTAAATATTGTACATAGAATTTTTATTATATTTGATATCGAAAGTATAGCCGAGGTTTATATATTCGAGCATTATATCGACAGCTTTATAAAAGTAATCAATAATATTATAACGGATGAGACCGCTTTTAAAGAAAACGTCGCGAAAGTTTTCGTTATATATAATAAAAATCAATTCATATATTCATTTTATTAATATATAAAATAGATAGGATTTATTTAAAATATATAGTAGGGTGAAGTAATTAAGCGAAATGTATTATCTCGAAGCCGTAGTTCGAAATACCGAATCTTTAAAAATAGATTAGCAATAAAGAAATGATATCGCAGAGAGTACCATAATCGTTAATATAGACGGTTTTTTTAGAAAATAAAGATTATTTCGATCTACTATAATAAACGGTAAGAGTTTCGGAATTCGATATCGATCTAATTATTTTCCTTTATATTAAAATATATATCAATCTAATCTTTATAAATAAAAACCGTATCCTATATATTTATTATAATCTATTCGAAAAGATCTAAATCTTAATATTTTAATACATCCTATATTTTTTTTAATAATTCTGTCCTCTTTTATCATTTTCTTACGCTCAATTAAATTCTAAAAGATTAAAGCAAAGATATAGATATTAAAACTATAAAGGATCAAGGGCATCTACTAATAATATTTAATTTTATTCTCTTTAATATATTTCTCACATCTAAAAAAATAAATATTGGCGAAAAAGATAGCGTTTATATAGCCGATATGGCTAAACTTTAGATTAAATTTATAACTAATAAATTTAATACTTTCGATTATATTTAAAATAATATAAAAAAGGTCGGGATAATTTAATGAAAATATATATCTTTTAAAAACTATTAATCTTTAACTAGATTTATTAGATTACATAGATAAAAGACGTAGTTTTCTGATCGCTATACACCAAGATTAAACGCATCCATAAATCCACAAGCTTAAACTTTAAACATGATTTAAAGAATTCTTCGTAAACTTTATAAATTCCCTTTTTCATATCTTCGTTTTGGAAAATAACGCCGAACTAGATATCAAAGCTGCTTTTATATATAATACATTTGATAACAAAAAAATTAAAAAGATCTTTTATTTTATAATTTTCGCGATATAGAAATAAATAAGAAATTTTAAAATATTATCGATAGATTCGCGCCTATATAGCAAATGGTTAATATATGTATTATATATAAATCGCTAGGTCTGGTTAAAGCTGTTTTAATTAAAAGATTTATTCAGCTCCGAATAAGCTATTAAATACGAGGTTATGAAGTGAATTTGCCGAAAGGTATAATTTTAAATAAAGCAGATAATTCGCTTTGGATCTCTATAATATTAAAGATATAATTCTTTTTAGGCTTATTATCGGCGATAACAATAATACCGCGATTAACGAAAATATCCCGAATATCTTAGTTTTTTAGCGTTTGAATCAAAGCAGCTATATGCAAAACGTTTTTAACCTATTTCTAAAAAAATATCTCGATACAATATTAATGCTTCTTAGCTTTGTTATTATAAATATATTCGCGCTATATCTATACATTATAAATATTATGTATATTCGATTATAATAAGTTGGTTTTATTAACGATATTAGACGATATTTCGAATTCTAAGGGCTAAGCTAATCTTTCGCATTTAAGCTATTTAACGATTTTATCTAGCCTAGAAAAACCGGGTAAAAATAATATATGATTTAATACCGATAATTCGCATATAATTTCCTTTTTTTATGTAAGAAGGGAGGCTGCTTTGCTTAGCCGGAAGAGGGCTATTGAAGCCTTAAGAATCGGCTATAATCTATGTAAATAGATATAGTTAGAAAAAGCAATTAAAATAAAACGGAATTATTTTACGATATAGATTGATTCGTAATTTCAGATTATATTAGGTTATTTATCGATTATTATTAGTAGTGGTTAAGCTAGATATTTATAATCTTTAATAAAAGATCGAATAAATTATTTAGATTAGCGGTGCTATAACCTTATATTTATTAAATAGATTGATTTGATTAGCTAGAATTAATTAGTAACTATTATTTTGGGTACATAGGGGCTCAAAGTGGGTCCCGCCTTGTTCCCGGCGTTATGAGATATAAATAGTATATTTACTTCGGCCTATGGAACTTCGTTATTTCAACCCCCCCACCACTATAAATTGGAACAGCATCGCTGGGCTGAGATTTTTGAGGTAACCTTCCAGGACCTTCCAGGGAAAATATTCCCTCTATCTCAACTTCCCGCGCCCCCGTCCCCTCAACCCAAACGCCAGCACCATCCGTAGCTTCTCACTCAGAATCAGCGCCCTCCAAGCTATGGCTAATACGATTCAAATCGACGTCTCGTTTAGCAAAGAAGTCCTCCGTCTCCGAGCCGAGTATGAGGCTATGAGCACCGTCGCATTACCACCAATGTTTATCTCCCTGGCGGTCGACCACTTCTTGAACTAGGCCTCCAGCGCGGCGACAAGTCTTCCATGACGTACTAATTCGACGACGGCACCAAGTATGGCCAATGCGTACGCATCTTCGACGTTCCCGGTACTCTCTCAGGCGATATCCAACGGCTCTATCGCAACTTGCCCCCCTTGTTGGGTCACGTTGAGATCGATGGCGACGACATACGTCCACTGAATTGCTGTCTGGAGTATCCCGAGCTCATAGAGGACGACTCTGAGGATGTGAGCGAGCTCGTTTCCAAGTTGCCTCTCGTCTGTGTCGAGCCAGCGAAGCACTTCGTCAAGAAGGCCAAGTACCGCAGCGGGATAGAGAATCTCATCAGGTGCCAAGGTGGCTCTATACCAGGCCATTCACACTTTCCAAACGTTATTCAGCTTCTCGGCAGGTCTGGCGACGGGCAGCTCGTCTTCGAAAAGCTGTCGTCCAGCGCGCGCACCCTCGGTCGCTTCTCCTCCTTGGCCATTTACAAGAGCTGGATTCTCCAACTAATTGGCGCCTTGGACTGTCTTCACTCGGTTGGCATCGTCCATCGCGACTTGCGACTTACGCGCCGATAATCTTCTCTTTTCAGACGATGGGGAGCGCCTGGTTGTCTGCGATCTCGAAAGCCGCTGGGGAGAGCGGTCAGCGCCCGAGGTCGCCTTCCAGGGTGGCTTGGAGGACTCGGGGCGGACCCCCAGGTCCGACATATATGATATTGGAAACTGTGTCAAGAGCATGGTCTACGCGAACGGGCCAATCACGCACTTTGTCGAATGGTCTGTTCCACCACCGCTCCAAGCCATCGTCAACGCGTGCATGCGTCCAAGGCCGGAGGAGCGTCCAACCTTGGCCGATTTGCGTATCATGGTGGGGGAAATTCGGGTTTAAGCGAGCTAGGGTACATGGGAGCTTGGAGATCTAGGCATCAGCTGCTTTTTCTAGACTTGGAGACTAACCCCCCTGATAACTCGCATTCTTAGGCAGCCCCGGCAGCCACGGTTTTCGCCTTTATGATTACTTGCGTGGCCGGTCATGTGACGGGAAGTAGCAGAGTCTCTGATTTTGTTGGCTGTCGGGCGTCACACTTCGCCAATTTCTCTCTGGAACCATAGCGGCAGGATTGGCAGTTTCTAATGGCAGCTGGACAGGCGAGCAGCTCTTCAGCTGCATGAACACCAAGGTATCGCCAGCTGGGTACGTGCGATATAGGCACGCCGGGGGAACCGTCACATGCGGCCAACCGGCCCAGTCCGCGCTGTCAGGCAGCCTAGGTAAGCTTACAGGCCACTGCACATGGGGACCGCAGGTGTATATAAACGCACCAAAATAAACGGAACCAATGGGCCCGTCAGGTTCTACCTACGTCTCCTGATCTACTATGGCGTATCCACTTATACTGCAACCCAAATCGATGCAAGGACATCGGGACTCGCTACACCGCTATAAGATTCGCTGCAAGGTCCTGGAAAGTTTAGCCTTCAGGCAGACTGGGAAGCTGGTGTTCTTTGCAGCCATTGCTTGATTGGATTGGTATTGCGGCCATCTAGTCAAAAGATATTCGTCTTCAGTTTGTTGCCGAGACCCTTGGAAGCAGCTTGAAAGCTGGAGGCTTATGGCTGCTATTATGGCGGAACGCCTATGGGGTAAGCATTACTTGTTGACCTTCCAGTCTCAGAACGTCACACAACTGAATACAACAGATTTCATCACCACCAGATGGTCCAGACCATCGTCAGACTCATTCGTATATAAACCTCTGGCAGCAGATGAGATACGAACCCTTCTTGTCCATCCCGGCGACCCCGACTCACCCATCTTCGGCACTATCGAACACCACCGACTCGACGATGCGTCAAAGCCTTATGCGGCCCTATCGTACGTCTGGGGCAACCCTTCCCGTAGCCGGACCTTACGTGTCGGCGTAGATCTGCAGGTTGGGATCACCCGCAGTGCAGAGGCCGTGCTCCGACGCCTCCGTGATTCAAGCGTTGCTCAGAGAGTGTGGATCGACGGGATCTGTATCAACCAAGATGATCAGCACGAGCGAGGCAGCCAGGTCTCCATGATGCATGACATCTACGCATCCGCCTCGAGGGTGTTGATCTGGGTGGGCGACTCGGATGTTGACACCCTGAGTGTCTTTATGCTGCTGGGCGATCTTCATGAACACAGTGCTGCGCCAAAGAAGTACCAAAAAGCGGACGATGAGGTAGCTCACGCTCCGCCACCTGCATTGATCCCGCTCTCGGAGCATGAGAGTTTCCAAGGGCACAGCAAGGATAACTTTGCCCGCATCCACCGGTTCACAAGTCGACCATGGTTCAAGCGTGCCTGGACGTTCCAAGAAGCCTGTCTATCAGCCCGATGCGAGCTGCTCTGCGGACCCTACACGCTGCCATGGTCATCACTGGTCTCCGCCACGCTCTTAATGAGCTCCTTCGGAATGGTGGCCGACGTGCTCGGCCAGGGAGCAGACACCCTCGTCGCCATGGCGTATTTCTCGGCTGCCGTGGACCCTGATACTCGTCTCGTGCCGTACCTGTCCATTCTCCTGCCATTGACCCGCATGCTGGAGGCCACGGACCCCCGAGATAAGGTCTACGCGCTGCTCGGAATGGCCGACCGTGCCGGCATGCCCACGTTCACACCATCGTACGGGCTGAGCCTGGAGGAAGTATATGCCACTGCCGCCAAAGCCATGGTCATTCAAGAGAACGGCCTATCGATTCTGTCTGGGGTGCATGGTCCTTCTCGCTGCGCGAGGAGGAACTCGTTCCTCTTGCGGTGGCTTTGTTTCCAGCACAAGCAAAGGCTGCCTTCGTGGGTGCCGGACTGGCGACGTCCACGAACGACGGCGTATTACCACGGGTATAATCTGACTGCCACCAGCCATCTGTACCATATCAATGAGGGCGCGCCTTTCGAGAACTCGGTCCCCGCTGCGCTGAGCGAGGACGGCGGCGAGCTTTGGACGCTAGGCTTGCGGGGCGCCAGAATCGATACTATCGCATATGTTGCGAGCCCAAAGGCTTTGCTCAACCTCATTGCCCAGAATCCAAACCCCAGAACCGACGCGAACTCTGCCACGGAAGCGCTTGGAGCCGCCCTGAGCGATATACGTATTCAGCTCAGGCTTCCGGACCAGTATACCCAGACTGGCGCCGACGTTTATGACGCTTTGGTCAGTAGCATCACCGCTGACCGGGGACGTAAGGACGACCAAACTAAGGGAATGTGGATGGGAGAGTATGACATCGGGGGACTTTCGTGTAGAATACCTGTCGGCATGAAGTGGACGCCGCTCTCAGAGGACGGGGGAGACGACGCGGATATAGGCAGGATGTTGACCGGCTTGTTCACCGCGGCTTGGACCTTTTTACATGGAAGGAAACTGTTCCGCACGTCAAAGGGACTGATCGGAGTTGCCGGTGGGGGCGTTAAAGTCCTAGATGAGGTATGGGATTTGGTGGGCGGTGAAGTACCGTTTGTTTTGGCAGCACGTGGCAACAGGAGGAACAGCCAAAAAAGAGAGGGAAGCAGACGAATGGAGGAGAAGAAGATGTTGGTCGTTGGTGAAGCCTATGTGCATGGTATTATGAAAGGGGGCCTCTGGAAGACGGAGGTCGCTGCTGAACAATTTGCTGACAGTCCACGACTGAGGGGAGCAGAACCAGAGGTACTGCATGGCCAGGACCTTTTCTTTGAAGATATATATCTCATCTAGGTCGTACAGCCAGTCTTGACCATACGCTCTGAGGTAAAATTCCCCGCCATCTTCTCGTGCAACAGTAGCCTGTCAGTAGGACTGCACGGCAGACCAATTCCCATTACGGCAGGTCACCAAAGACCCTTTCGGTTATTATCAACAACGTCGTCCCGGTCCTGAATCGCTTGTGCTTCTCCTTGGCCGTTCCCGGTTCATCCCCGTTGATGCGAAAGTCAAATCTCCGGCAAAGCTGCCTCCCAGGTTAGCGTGAACTCTCACCTAATATCGCATTTGAATGGTGGTACCTCTACAAGGAGAATGCCCTCCTCTTTCAAGGCCACTCTCCGCCCAGGGCAACCCCATCGTCCGGTCCCGAAGACAAACTCTGCGTGCTTGCGCATAAGGGCCCTCGACTCTTCATCGGCTTCTAGCCATCGCTCGGGCCGGAAGTTGTCAACATCAGTGCCGAACACTGATGGTTTGTGAGTGATAGCCCATGTTGACTGCCCGATTCTTGTCCCGGCAGGTATGTGCCTGCCGTTGAATGTGTCGCCCTCGGGGCCAACTTGCTTCATAACGAGACCCCCGAACGGAGGGTTGATTCTCAAGCCCTCCCAGATGACCGCTTGCAAATAGGGAAGCTGCGCAGTCTCTTCACTAGTGCAAAGTCCGGATAGCCTGAGGCGTCCATCTTGCGTGGCTTCTTGAATCTCTTGCTGCAAGCGTGATGCCACTTGTGGATTTGCTGCCAGATGAGACACGGTCATCTTGAGGGCGTTCGCGGTAGTGTCGGAGCCTGCTATGATCGGAAACATCGCTTCAGACTCTGCAGATCGCCTGTCCAGCCCGTGGCGGAGAAAGGATCCCTGGGAACTTGGTCAGAATGCTTGTTCTAGAAAACGCAGGAAGCACTCACCAAAACATCACCTTGATCCTCTGCACCTGGTGAAAACCTAGCGGCGACGTGCTCACGAGCTATGCCCATAAGCTTGCCCACTCCCCAACTATCAGATGGCTTGGGACCAAATAGCTGCAACATTGTCCTCGATAAGAAAACTTTCTGCAAAGTAGGAATGTCCGTAAACATTTGAATAACTTCCAAGGCCATCTTTACCGTAAAAACGATACTGGATACGTCCTTGTTATGTTCCAGCAGTCCTAGAGGTCTTCCAAACGAAGTGGCGGACCTAGCATCATCTGGACTTGGTTAGTAAGCTTCCATTACTGCAGACCAAAACTGTTCGCCGGAGGACGATATCTAACTTACGAGCATAGAAGTCTGCCAGCCTTCCAAAATCAACAGAGATGACTTCACCCAAAGGTCTTGTCAGATATTCTCGCTGTATCAAGTCGATGAGCGCCTGAACCTGCGATCTGATGTTGTCTTCCAAGTGAGGGCAGTCTGTTCCGTGGTAGCCAGGCGCCAGCTTAGCCCTCAAGGACATGTGCGCAGCTTTGTCCAGCGTGCTACCCATCCAGTCGTGATACGGATCCAGTCTTGTGGCTGCGTACCAGCTGCTTCGTCCATACGAGGATCGAGCAGATGACATTCGACGAATGTGTTCAGGATCGGAGGACAGCAGGTCGTTAGGGCCAATTCTGACCATTGGTCCGTAATTCTGAGAAAGTGCTTGGTATCTCAAATGTGCGGCGCCGGAAATGCGTGTCCGAAACATGGACGCATAGGAAACGGAGAAGAGAAAGGGTCCAGGAAATGCGGATAGTCGAGACCAGGTTTTGAAGGTGGCGATGGCGAGGTATATGGAGACAGCAATAACAACGGTGATCATGTTACCAGACGTGAACAGATTGTATAATTCTATAGCGAGCTTAGACATGTCGGCGGCAATTTACTTGCCCTTTGTCGATGCCTACGGGTTGGTGGTGAAGTTGATAATGAACAAAAGACTGTGGGATAGGACGTTGGGGTCTTTTGGATGTGTGCTGTGTCTAGGTTCTCGTAGTGTTGGAAGTAACCAAGCCAGGAGTGGCTACTTGGCTACTTATAACTATCGAAGGTTAGTAGCTAGAATGGATGTGACGGCTGTGAACAGTGAAGCTTTCACACCTGCCCGCATCTACCTGTTCCCAGCACAAAGACAACAAGAGGGGAGACAGTAGAGAGACGTACTGTCGGGAAGACCGGCACAAATACTCAAGTTTGAAGAGGCAAAAAAGCAAATAATCACCTGGGTAGAATAAGCGCTAGACATGTGACTTGCTACACACATTGGATGTTGACGAAGTACTTACCTCACCGCCACAAAATGTGTTCGTCGTGTTATATACTACATATCGAGTAGCCTCGACATTACGGAACTTAGCATGCCTGTCCTGGACTCACCGACTACGGAAATCACTCGCGGACTTCTGTAATCTGAAGTCGTCCACTTGGATATCTGAATGTGGCGTCTACAGCTTCTGAAGTCCCTGGCACGATATCTGTGACCGAGTGGACCCCAAGGCACAGCGATGCAACATAGTATCTACCGGCATGCATCTCAGTCACATCGATTTCGATCTTGTGACCAAGTGAAGTCTCGATTCGATTCGTTGACTGGTCAGCTCAAGCGGCTCAAGAGATAAGTTGTGGATCCTGAGGCTGCGTAAGGATTGCACTAATACCTACCAACACATCTCAGCCGTACGCTTCTACTGGCCACGCCGTCACATTGGGGCTGGACATTCTGCAGTCAGCAGTCACAGAATCCCGAGTCTCTGGTAGGGCGGTAGGTAAGCTGGAGCCTGATCCTTCGGTTACATCGACGAGCCCACAGAAGATACCAAAGTACTGTACATACTTGCCAACGTGGCTCTTGTTATGGGGACCTTGGGGAAACATCCACTTTCCCGCAGCCAACAAGCCAAAAACCTATATCGCCGACGATTATGGGCAATCCGCCCAAAGTCTGGAAGCCTGACAATTTCGCAATCGACGAAATGCAACCTTGGAAGCTAGAGAACGTTTTCCAAACTGGGTTGCCCGTATCGAGATACGGTCCCACGGTAGCACTCCTGTCGATAGACTCGTTCCAAGGTACCATGTAGATAAACGTGCGCTCGAACGTCGAGTTCTGAGGATTGAGCTACTGTGACCGTGGAATTCGCCACAGCGACCGTATGGCCCCATCCGTCTCTAGTCAAGTTTCCCACGCAAAACAATGGCATCCGCCGCACTCTGTCACTGCACCCATGGGTTAGGTCGCGCAGCAACACAAGGCGGAAATCAGCTATACCTATACGCACTGCGCCCATCGATTCGCAGGCAGAAGCCACGTTTCTAGAGTATATAATCCTCCGATCCCCAGGAAACTTATGTTTCAACTACTATGGCTCAGACGTAGTACCGCATCAGACTCATTCTGCTTCATTCTTGTCATATAACTGGCATATTGTCATTATCATAGTCATTGCCTCTAGATGTTAGTCGCCATGGGCAGGTACGAGCCATTTCATGACGCCATCATAGATTCGAGACTTACAACAAAGAGAGACCAGCTGTTGTCGATCGTCCGGCCCATTATATCAGAAATCCTCGAGATACTAGATTACAAGCCGCCATTAAAACCAGACAGAGCTGCTCTCCGTGCAGTAATGGTCGAGTTCGCGGCTCGTTCCGGGTTGCCTTTCAACGAGGACAAGCACTCCCGCCAGTGTTTTGAGACGGGCCTCTCCGTCGCAATAGTAAGTCCCGAGTTCCGGATCTCTCACCCTCCATCCCAGCCAGTCGGGCCTGCAGCTTTGTAGGGCTGCATTGGAATAACTCATGCGCCCCCAGGCCCCCAGGGATGCGCATATGTACGAGATGTCACTGTCACCTGCAGCTAACGCTCCGCTTCCCTGTTTTCAACCAGGACATGTATCCTGGCCACCCACTCGAGGTGCAGCTCCACATTGGGCTCTTCACGTGGCTCGGGTTCTTTATCGACGATACGAATAAGCGCATAGCCTTGGACCTGGCGCAGTTCCAAGCCCGCTTCTATACCGGCCAGCCACAGCCATCGCCTTTATTGAACCACTTTGCGGAGACCCTGCGCAACACATACCTGTACTACGACCCCGTCATCGCAAATACGATCGTACTTTCGGCGCTGGCGTTTGTCAACGCCAACGCCCTCGAGTCGCGCCGCGAGTTCCAGGATCTCGTGCCCTCGCAGGCGGCCGCGAGCTGGCCGTATTACTTCCGCGACAAGGAGGGGCTGCCCGACACTTACTCTGGTTTTATCTTCCCCAAGGCGCTGTATCCCGACATCGGAAGCTTTTTGCAAGCTACGCCAGACATGGGAAGGTTTATCAACTTGACGAATGATATATTGTCGTAAGTCCTCACGTTCAACAAACTCTTGACAGCCATGGAGACAGACGCATTGTTGCTGATCCAAACTAGGTTTTACAAGGAGGAGATCGCTGGCGAGACCACAAACTACGTAAATAGCAAGGCCAGGAGCGAGAACAAGACGGCCATCGCGGCCTTGAGAGAGGTCGTCGCGGATACCACCCAGAGATACCTGAGCGTGACAAAGATTCTGGGAACCAAGGACTCGTATGCCAGAGCATGGCACGAGTATGTAATGGGCTACGTGGCCATGCATCTTATGAACGACCGCTACATGTTCGCGGACATTGGCCTCGAGCAAAGGTTCATGCACGCATGAGGAATGGTGGGTGGGCATCGGGGCTTAGTGTCCAGAGGATTCATTCCCATTGCCGCATTTGGCATGACAGGAGGATGTGGTTGGAGTAAAAGACTCCGGTATCTAGGCAGGTCTGGAACTCATATTGCCCTTGGGGCTTTTTTTTGAACGTCTGTAGTAATCCGTGGACAACACAGAGACTGACAGGGGCTCAGGGCTTCGGGAAGAAGGGCTTTGTGTGCTTCTGTTCGATGGCAGTCAAAACAAGAATTTTATCATATATGATACCCCAGGACCCATTGAATTGCTCGCATCTTCTGTTTTCGTTGTGAATACTGTAGAAAAACCCATCGAAGCGGCTTGATGCCCAAGGTTTGGGGATCACGAACGGCTAGCTTGAGCGACATTCTGCCTGTGCCTCGGGCTCGTGTGCTCATTATTGCGCATTCTGTGAAGTTTTCTTTATACATTGTGTCTATCTGTATGTTCACGCCTTGACCAAATTCTATGTACATGGGCAGTTGTCACACACTACGTGCCCCACTCCAGTATGCGACCGCGTATTGCCTCGTCGTGTTCACACACGGCCATAAGCTGTGTATCACTCAACTTGAAAATCCCAGGCCACAGCGAAGCATCCGAGAAGGCATCCTGCGGGTCATGCCACTGAATCTTGCCGTCCACGAGAGGCCCTCCAAACATGATCTTCACAGATGCCTTCCACGGCCACTTCCTATGCTCGACGTCCATATCCGTCATGAAGACCACTGCCAACCCGCCATTGGCAAAAGCCTCGATCTGAGGCGCTCCAGCATTCCTCCCCTCCGGTATCCCATCAAACACAACCTGACGATGACCCCACGTCTCACCGTCATCATACGAAAGCACAGCCTCCAGCGAGAACGTCCTCCCGCGCCTCGTCGTCTCGAAAATCATGACCAGCGCAGGCCTTCCCCGATCCGTGGTAGCCGCAATGCCCGTCATGCCATCTCTCAATTTCTTCTCGTCGCCGCCAGTAATCGTCCGCGGCTCCGACCACGTCCTTCCCTGATCATGCGACACCCGCAGAATAGTATCCTGGTCCTTGGGATGCTCCTCCCGCGAGTACGTCATCTGGACCTCGCCCTTCGCCCCCATTCGCATAAACGGCTCCCACACCCCCATCGGCGCGCCCTTCTGCGCCGCCTGCGTCACATACTTCCACGTGCGGCCGCCATCCAGCGACTCGCAGATGGTGATCCGGAACCAGGTAATGTGCCGGTCGGCCTTGGGGTCGCGCACGTCGTGGTTGCGGAACGCGGCGAGGATCCGCGACTGCGACTGGGGCTCGCGCTCCGACGCCGGGACCTCGAGCAGGAAGAGATTGCCGCAGTCGCCGGCGCACCGCGTGATGGTGCCCCACGGCTCGAAGGTCTGGCCGTTGTCGGTGCTGCGCTTGACGACGAGGACGCGCGTGTAGGGCGGGTCGATGCGGGTGAAGGCGAGGAGGATCGAGCCGTCTTGGAGGCGGGTGAGTCGTGGGTAGCTGCCGGGCGCCTCGTGGAGGACGAGCTCCTCGGCCAGGACGCGGCCGGTGTTCGGGGCAAGGGGAGTTGGGACTGGTGGTGGTGGTGGTATTGGTGGTGGCGGCGGCGGCGGCAGTGGTGGTGGTAAGATGCCGGGCGCGGGAGGAGAGCCCGGGCCGGAGGCTTGTTCAGGCTGGGCGGCAAGGGGGATTGAATCGGGCAACGGTAGCGGCGGGGGGGAATGATAGAGGCCGAAGAACAGGAAGACGAAGACGGCTGCGGAAAGCAAGACTAGCAATCTTCTTCTTGGTGTGAAAATAGCCATTGGACACCTTTCAAGCAGAATCTTGCCAATGTGAAGGCGTCAATTTCCATGCAAGAGGCAGAGGTCGTTTGTTAATTTGACGTTGAGTACAAGGATCTTGATTACTTAGGTACCTACTAAGTACTTAAGTACCTGGTAGTGTTGCGCAAGCGCAAGTGGCGCCGGACCGGACCGCCGGACCCGCTCGCCGGTAAATCGGGTCCGGAGCCGAGTGCACCGCTGCTGGCATCTACCTACTTTACTTAAGTACTAGTACTTACCTAAGGTATACGGACTCCATTACTTGACCTCATGTCCTGATACAGTCTCCTTGTCATCCATCATGTCCAGAGCTCGCCAATCCAAATACACCGTCTCATGAACCAATATCAAACCACCCTTGCCTGATCCAGTCTCCCCATCACGATCGTCGGCGCTCTCAAATTCTGGCACGCGATCCACGGTGAAAACTTCGTTATTCCGCTTCTCGCGCCTCTTAGCATACGCCAGGAACCCAACAAACCACAGCACACTTGCGGCCAAAACAGCCCCGGAAATAGTTGGCATGAGCCACCACGCGGCGCTGTAGCTTGAGCTGCCTTGCCTACCAGACGCTGGTTTGGGGACCCAGGATGCCACCAGGGGGAGGAGACTGCCGAGCAGATAGACCAAGGCGCACGAGACACTCAGCAGAGGCCGGAAAGTAGTGCCTGTCATTTCCGACCATTTGAGATTCTTGCCCTCCTCTGTGGCCGCTGGACCTGCAAAGCGAAGGATGAGTATCCCCAGTGCCAGCAAGGCCCCGTTGAACGCGTTGATAACATAGGCGTAGAGGCCCGTGAGAAGACTGTACGCATTGTCGCCGCTCATCGTCGCAGTTGCAAACAGCAGGATCAGGCACGACCCAATGTGAAGCACGAAAGCACCGACAGGCGTTCGTTCCGAGTGCTGCTCGGGCGAGAGGAAGCCTTCGCGAAGGAGCGAACGGAACTTCTGCTTGTCATCGCGGACCCATTTCAGAAAACGCCCCAAGCTGAAGTCCCGATTGTCTGCAAAGAACTTGCTGTAGGGCAAGATGCCGGTCTTTGCAATCTCCTGCTTGACTCTGGCGGCGGTGTATGTCATGACGATGATGTTGCCCAGGGACGACACGGCCACGAATGCGGCAAACATCTTGTAGCCTTTGCTGCTGGGGTCCGCGGTGCTGATGTAGCATCCTTCGTACGAGGCGCTGCTGTAGGCCACGAGGAAAAACTGCTGGGCGACAGACATGGTGGAGATTGCGCTGTTAGGGTTCGAGGCTCGCGTGCACTCGGGCGAGAAGGGCACAATGGCCATCTGACCAAGCGAGTCAGCAAAGCAAAATGACATAGTGATCAATTTTTTTATTTTATTTTTGCGATGGACTTACATAAGAGATATTGACCGCTATGTACAGCACGCACGCTGTGAGAACTCCGACCGTTGTTGCGCGCGGGAACGTCTTCCTCGGGCGTCGAATTTCACCCAGGACGTAGTTCGGCTGCTCAAATCCACTGAAGGCGAAGACTAAGCGCGAGATTCCGGTCAGGCTCTGGACATGTGTAGTGTAGGCGAGATGCAGAATAGGGGGGAGGGGTGGAACGGCCACTCACTGATGGAGAGGAAGGCTGATGCGAAGCCATTCGTTTCCCATTCCTGGTTGAACACATCCTTGCCTGTCAGGTTATCTGGCTTGTCATATCTAGGATTTCTTGACACGATGATCGCCGTGATTATTATCATGAGCAATACAGAGACCTTGAACACCGCAAGAAGGTTGTTGAGGGCAATCCCGCCTCTTCTGGAGAAGGTATGGATGAAGCATGCAAGGACCGCGACGCCAAGAGCTACTCCTCGCACATTGCCGATGGTGAGGTTGTCTCCATGCCCGGTTGCTCGGAGCACGTATAGAGCAAAGGCGATACAATTTCCAGCCATGTTGCCAAGTAAGATGAATGAGATCCCAAAGAGCGGGGCGACAAGCAGGACTGTCCGGCCACGGTAGCCGACCCAGCGGTACACATACTGGAGCTGTTTTCTTTGGTGTCAGCACATGCCCAGGTGGTTTTTGTCAAGTCGGAGAGTATCAGAATGCTTACATAGTGCAAATCACCGCCACTCCTCGCAACACTTTGCTCACGGTTCTTGTGGAAGACACGAGGTAGGTTGAGCCCATACTCCAAGTAGACGTGCAGGCCAGCAAGGGCGTAGATGGCACCGACTCCCCAAAAGACGAGAGATGCTCCAACGCTTTTCGTTCCGAGAAGGACGGTCTTGGGCGACATGAAAATGCCAGTGCCGATCATGCGATTGAGCACCAAGCACGCTACATCGATGTAGCCGAGCCGAAAGGGTTCTGCTGGAGCGTCGAAGACGATTTCGCCATGTGGAGGGGCGTTGTCCAGTCTTTGACGGTCCGAGTCGATGCTGCTGTCGTCGTTGTCGCTGCCTGCGTGGAAGGGTTGTTGGTGGTCCACCTGAGTGCTGGTATTGACTTGCATGTTGGACAGCTTAAGACCGGAGAGAATTCCTCAAATCGGGAGGTGAAAGTTGACTAAACTCGAGGCAATTATCTCAAATGACAACTTTGAAGACAGGGACGAGCAAGAAACAGCAGTAGGACATTACCCGTTGGTGGCGTTGTCCGTATCTGCATGTGAATTCTTGTTTTCCAGGGTACATGAAGATGCAAGCAGCGCGAAGATGGCTGCCTTATGGTAAGGAAACTTATCTCCAGACGACCGGTGTGAGGACATGCAGCTTAGAAGCGTAGTGTAGAGACTGAGACAGGGCTTGTGCGACTGCAGCAATTGAAAAGCATCGTATTCATATGAGTCCTGTCTCAAAGAGCTACGGAAGTATACTTGCACTGCCTGCTTGACACTGCTCGCCGAAGCGAGGCCCATTCCTTTCCCTCCGTAGAGCCGCACCGGACAGACGAGTGCGCCTCTGTTCCGATGCGCGCCTCGCTGCCAAGTTGAGGGCTGTGAACATGGCTTGTCCCGAAAGAGCGCCATTCTGTTCGTGTGACCCACTCCAATATCGACTAGACCTGGTGAGATGTGCGTAGGCGCATGCGGCTGACAACTGACATGGCAATAGTACACTGCATCGGCGGACTTGGCAAATCTCACCCGCGGGAACAAGTCTAACACAGCTGTCTTCCCCGATGCTCTTGCAGCAATCCACTGCCTAGACGGCTAGGTAATCAGACATGCCAATGCCCGCGCTGCCTAGTCTAGCATGGGGTGCGTCACATTCCCCCAGTGTGGCTTGACGCCCGAACAGGCCTCAAAAGTGCAAACGCTGATAACATCTTGCTCTGCCATTTGTCTGATCGTCGCTTCCCAGGCTTCTTTTGGGGGTAACTCACGTGCATATTTATCTGCGCCTCCAAGTTTGATGATGCACTGCCTACCAAACCTACGACTCCGAGGCTTCTGATATCGCTTGCGAAGTCACGAGACTGGCCGCGAACGGGTGTCGCTACCGATGCGGAGCCTCATCATCAGATCGCTCGGGCTGACGGTTCCTGCAGTCGTGTCTCAGTGCTGATGCCCGCTCTCAAGATTAATTGGATCGGCGCAAGGGCATTTGCATAACTTGGGAACTCCGCATTTCGAAGTCTACTCCATCAGCAGTCCCCACCTGTGTGCCATGTGGTGCCTTGCCTCGTCTTCAACAACGTCGGTTTTCATCTGATATTACACATCGATTATCTTCATCAGAGTTTGCCTTTGCATTCTCTCTCTCAAAAAACCTCGGCTATCAATCCTATATAGTTCCATCCAGTTGATTGGCCCTCGAGGGCCCCGGCCCACTCCATGGCTGGCCTTCCCGTGCAGATTGGTGATATCATTGCGATGGCAAAGGTGGCACAGACTCTGATAGAATTTGGATGGGGCAAATACTCAAACGCAGGTAAGTTCGTGATCTTTCGTACTGTTAAGAAATGAGGACAGAGTTCTTGGAGTCTCCGGAGGCTGTCGTGGGCAGGAACCATCGCCATGTTCCATTAGTATTCGACAGGCATCTCAGGGTCGTCGGTCCGAGCTGAGCTTTTTCAGTCTCTCATCTAAACACCAGCTTCGAGTCCATCCATTGCACTCCTAGTCTCGCTCAGACTACAGTCTTTCACTTGCTGACGCTCAGGATCTCCACCTTGCAGCCAGACAGCACGATGCATTCTATCGAGACGTCGACGATCTGTATCGAAGCCTCCTCTCCCTCGACGAGATAATCGCAGATGCTGGACGTGAGCTCAGGCAACAACTCACAGCCCACTCATCGCAGCTGAGACTACGATGTGACTGGAGGTCTTTGGGCGAGATTATCGGAGACTGTAAGACAACGCTCGACGACTGCAAGGAGCTTCTGGCTCGGAATATGAGGTTTGCCAACTCGAGTGGGCCATTGCCGAGCATACAGTGGAATTTGTTCGTGCAAAGTGATGTTGATGCCCTCCGAAAGAGGATCCGGCAGCACGTGGAGAAGATATCTCTGGCGAAAGATGTGCTGAAGTTGTAGGTGTTGGTTGCATTGCTCGTGACAAGAATATCTCCATGCTGACCATCATGTCAATAGTGATCTTCTAGGTCGAATACAGCAGGATATCCGCCGCATGCATTGGGATATCGTGTCCAGGATCGAGAACCTACACAACGCTTTCCTCGCACTGCAACGAGACTTGCGTCAGACTTCCGACGAGGCAACTGCAACGACGCTGGGTGCCAGTCTCCAGCAGCAGCTTACGTTCACGACTTCATCCCCGGATGTCACCATACCGGACATCGCCGAACAATGTTTCGAGTCTGCTTTCACCAATTCCGATGCACCATTGGGCATTCCTGCCCTCAAGGACTTGTCCGATGCGTTCCTCTCTCACTTTTACGAGAGCACCTATCGATTCCAGCCAGGGCTAGATCTGCAAAGGCAGCCACCCAATGACCAGTACATCAGCCTTTTGAAGTGTATTTGGCTGATGGACAAAATCCAGTCCACTGAAGAGCTGGCCAATGCCGTGTCCACGGACTCTCACTGGCCATCCTACATCAAGGAGCTGAGCAAGCAGCTATCTAGGCAGTGTGCTCGATTCTCAGATAGCTGGGAAGGACTCGAGCGGCCACGGCAGCTGGACATCAACACCATCAACACGATGATTTGGCCACCGAGGAAAACCAGCGGAAAGGTGATTGATCAGGTGGTGAAAGACGAGAGCTTGGAAGAGATTCTCAGGACCAAAGTCAACCACGGCTCCGAGAACTCCACAGTGGATCTTTCCGTGTTCCGACGAGTACGAATGGACAGTGACAACCACACAGATCCCGACGAGTTCAGGATCTGCTTCTCGCTTGGCAACGGAGTTCCGAGCCTGTCTTCAGATCTACGACCACTGGACTTCAGCCTCAAAATGGCAACACTCGTCCCTGCTTATGCGGCAAGCCCAGACGCACGCTTCGGGAACAACTTCATCATCGAGACCGGTCCGACCACCATGTCCAAGATTAGCACGCAGTTGAACTTCCAAAGTCCGAAAGGCATGGCCAAATTTCAGCACGCTCTGACGGGGTACAAGGTGTGGGACAACAAGACCTTCTATGCCTCAGTCAAGTTTGTGTGGAAAAGCGGCCCAAAGGGAAGGGACATCGAGAGCTTGGACGCATGTCTACAGCTGTGGATCCCACGCCGACGCGAAGCAGTCGAACTGTCAACTGACGCCACCAGTGGACCGACAAGCTCGTCTCCAAGTACTGACAGCGCCGGCAGCTTAAACTTTGCCGGGCGGCGGATGTCGGTTCTGAGCAAGGCGGAGTCGTGGGCCCCCAGCATCGCGGCGACCTTCACCACCATCAACACCGTCGGGAGCACACAGACGCTAGTCGTTCCAATGGACGGCAGCAACCCGGGC
The DNA here is from genome assembly GCA_003671545.1 of Ophiognomonia clavigignenti-juglandacearum. Lineage (NCBI taxonomy): Eukaryota > Fungi > Ascomycota > Sordariomycetes > Diaporthales > Gnomoniaceae > Ophiognomonia > Ophiognomonia clavigignenti-juglandacearum. The sequence goes on along the minus strand of PYFS01002591.1, from coordinate 38,997 downwards.
TTCCTCCATGTCCGGCCAGACAAGCCGCTCCTCGTGCTCTTCACCAAGCACCCGAGCACGGGCGAAAGGCTGATGGTCACGATGGAAGTGGACAATGCGGACGTGAACCCGAAGCGGTGCGACTGCGACCGCAACGACAACAGGAGCAAGGAATGCCGGAACGTGGCGATCGAGCGAGGGGGCGGAAAGCAGGGCGAGGCCATGGAAGGGGTCCAGCGATTCCACGCCATCAACGCGGCGCAGCAGGATTGGGATGTGAGTCGGCTGGCATACGAGCAGCGCGGAGAGGCCGATCCGGGACGGAGTGTCTGGGCGGATCTGACGCGGTTGACGATCAAATTCCACAGCGCCGATGATAGGAGGAGGTTTTCGGGGGAAAGGTGCGCGTGCAAGATGCGAGGCAAGAGAGAGACTTGGACGGAGTGGCAGACTTGTGTGAAGATGGGCCATCGCGGGCTTCTTGGAGAAGTCAAGATGCACCATGGGTTTGAAGTGTGGAAGTATCACGAATGGCAGAGGCGCAGGGAGCAAGTCCTCCATTGTAAATGATCATGAGAGCGGAAGAATGCATGAAGTACATGGCAGATGCCCAGGTGACCGATGAAGAAGATTCTCGAGCTGTGGTGTTTTGTCGTACATAGAAGATAATCAAGACTACTCCGTACATTCCATGTACTATACTGGGCTTCCCCCTCCTCCCTTTTTCGTCCCTTTTTTTCTAAACTTCCGCGTTGACGGGGCCGGGTCCCCAGGGGGCAGTGCGCTTAGCGGGGAGGGCCTGGTCTTTCTTTGCTCGACCAGCTAATTTCACTGGCCCCCTGATCTCAGTCCTTGACCAGCCCGCTCGCCGACGCTGTCGAGCGCAGTCTTCAGTCCTAAGGACGACTTTCCAGCCGGGCTTCAAACGTTATAGGAAATAATTCTCCGTGACCCACCCGCTCCTCCTCCCCGACCTTACGACCACTTATGATAAATGCGTTTAAAACTCGTACTACCTCAGGGTGAGTGGTCAGCGCGATGACCGTTGCATCGTCTCTCCGAAAAAAATGTCACACAACAGGCTGGAGACACGGACGAAGAGATCTCCCTGCGACTCTCGAACGTCCCGCTGCCATAGCTCATCCGTCTCGGCAAAGCCCTCCTCGATCTGGTACGACGGATAGTTCTCCCGTATCGATTCGCGGTCGCGGCGCTTGTCGCACGTGTGAATTGCCCGCTAGCCCTCGCAGGCTTTCTTTCACGATTGCAGGTGGCGCCCCGATGCCTGCAAATGCCAGCTGTGTGGTTTCGAGACCGCGCGCCAAGGGACTGGTGTAGATCCGCTGGGGCATCGCCAGCGTGGCCTGCACTGCGGGGGACTGGAGGAATGCGGAGATGGCGAGGGCTTGCTGCCTGCCTGTGTCGGTCAGATGCGCGTCAAACCAAGTCGTGTTTTCGTCCCCGTCGAGCCGTGACCAGTATTGCTGTGCATTGTCAGTTGACAAGGTACTTACGTGCGGACCTCCAGTGATGTGGAAGAAGGACATACCTGCCATTCCGTTGTGCCGACTCGTTCTTCTTTCACATTGTGGTCGCTCTCTCCATGTGTGAGGAAATAGAGCATTTTGTTCCTGTTCAAATCATCCTGATTGAACACGCCATCCGCGTTGAGAATGTTGAGTTGTTCGAGAGGTAGTGGGAGCGATGATCCCAGCTCAGCTAGTGTTGTCTGAAGATTCATGGTATGCCCACTGTCAACCTCCAAACACCCGTGGACAATGAATGGTAGCCGTGTAGAATTGTGTATTTGATTACTCACGGTTCGAGGCCGATTGATTTGGAGGGGACCAGGGCCCGTGACGGCAGTGATTTGGAAAGAAACCCGGAGGCCAACGTGGAGTGCTCATGTTTAAAGATTCTCATGTGCCGTAGAGTAGGTGTATGATGAATACCACAACAATTGTTTGCCTACGCAATTGTGATCAGTCCCACATCTTTATGCACTCGCCGCCGAGCTTTTATAGCATTCAGCAGAGACAACTTCGTATTTGTATCTGCTGGCAGCCGTGGTGCTGAAGGTTGTTAACGTGATGATAGCACGGGCGCCCGGCGCTCAAGATACACAGTCCGGCGAGGACATCACGAGGTAGGGCGAGAACATCACGAGGTAGGGCGAGAACATCAAGGCAATCGTTGATTACCATAGTTGGTGCACCCAGTTTCTCGCGCGTGCATGACAGCATCATACTGACACCCTGGATGTGAAAACCCCGCTTTGATTATGCACGTCGGCGTGCATTCAGATGTAGGTAAGCAGCAATCATTTCGAGCCGTCCGCACAGGGGTGGCAAGCTATGATAGTGATCAGGCTGCTCATTGGGAGCTTTGCAGAGGCAAAACAATGCAGACCTGCAGGTGCCTGATTTGACATCTACGTGTATTCTAGGCTTGGAACAGCTTGAACCAGTCTAACATATTAAGGCGAACACGCTCGTGCTCTTTGACCGTCTATCCAACTAAGGAAGAGGCCCTGCCAGGTCCTCCTCGTCCAGGACCTTTCCCACCACCAGGGGGCCCTCGGCCTGGTCTGCCAAATCCGCCCCAGTAATTCTCCCCCTCGCCCCGGTCCGTAGAATTGACACAACGAGGCGAGTCATACGCCTCCTTCGTGCCCATAGGCCACATCGGTATCAGGCACACCTCGTCGACATCGCAGGCGGCACAGCGCTTGAAGCGAGCCCAGCTGAGATAGTCCATCAGAGATCTGAGGACAGGCATAGCCTGAGTGAACTTCTCGGACTCGTCTAGATCATTGTTGAGAACGACGATATCGCGGACTTCGAACAGCTTCTTGCAGAGCTCCAGAGAGGTCGCTTGGATGGCGGCATGGATCAAGGAATCGGACTCGGTGACGGGCTTGACACCGTGTAGATAGAAGTTCGTGCATCGTTCGATGGCGGACACAATCTGGTCTTCATCCTTGCCGGAGTAGTCGATGAAGACAGTCAACAGCACCTTGAGTTCGCTGGCGATCTGGCTGGCCGACGTCGTCTTCCCCACCATATACTTGAGCCGATCAGCGTAGCGGCCAACAATGAGATCAGTAACGTCCTGCCAGTCGATGGTACGAACGGGGTCGGTCATTCTATAGATGATAGTCTCGTTGAGATACTTCTGAATGGTAGCCAGCTCGGCGTCGGTGGCGTTAGACAGGCGTGGGAGATCCGGTCGTTTGGGGTCCGGGTTGGTGATGTTGATGGGAAAGAAGAAGGCCGAGACCATGGACGAGTAGTCGATGATGGTTCTCGACGACCCAATGCCGTCGTAGCGCTCGGAGAGGGCGCGCATATACTCAAAGTTGGCACCCATGCCATGCCGACCCTCGTCATCAGCACCTGGTCTTTGGAGGGCTTGTAGCTGCTCCAGTCCATCGGTGAAGTCGCACTGGATGATCTCGAAACCGGCTTCCATCCTAATCACCCCTGCCAGGCCCCATTCTTTGCAGAGGGCGCAAAGCTCATTCGCTCGTGCTCGCTCATCCATGGGGCCAGCGCGGTTCTCCGCCTCGTTCTTGTCGGGCACGCGGTCGACTTCGAATCTGGCTCTCGTCCCGCGGAGCAGGTAATCTTGGGAGTCGAGTGTGCCCATTGTCGTTTTCCCGCCGCTCATGCCGTCGATGTACAGGTAGCGCAGAGGGCGGGCTGCACGGTACGTGTGCAGCCAACCCCCCTTTGCCGCTCCAGGCTGGTCGCCTTCAGGCTCGGATCTTTTCTCTTGCATAGATTTGTAACCGCCGACAAGGGGAGACTGTTCCATGGCGTTGTCCGTCCCGGCGAACGGAGATGGGCCACCAGGACCATCACGATCCGGAGGGCCACCACCGCCGCCACCCGGGCCCCTTCCAGGTCCCCCGGGTCCCCTACGATTACGAGCAAAGTTCTCCGCGTGCTCAATTTCGTACGCCAGCCAGTCTGGGTCAACCGGCGAATTCTCGTTGTTGTTGCCGTGGTGCAGGATGACGCCTTTCGGGACGGTTGCGAGGAAGAAGGACATGCCGTTGTGGTGGAGGGAGGCGCCCCATTGTCTCATGGAATCATGAACGGCGTTGAATATTTGAGGGCCGCGGCTCTTCGCAACTTCAAGACTGGGAGCGACATCGCTGGTGGTTCGGACATCGCTTGTGGTTGTGGCGTACGACAGAGTCAGACCCGAGGCGGCCAGGGACGCCGCCAGAATGCGGCTTGTCACCATGATGCTGACTGACGTGTGGGAAAGATTGTGGTATCCAAATCGTAATTGCGGTATGCAGTATCACCGTAGCACTGGCAGTAGCATTTCGAACACAAGTTGAGGTGAAGCCTCGCGGCAAGGTCAAGAACAAATCGTGGGAAGAAGATACCCATTTGACGCGCGGCCAAAAGATTGACCGGGAGGCCCCTGCGTGTCAGCGGATATTACCGAAGGCAGCGAGGATGTTGTTTCCATATCTTATCAATCTAATCAGTTGTGGGGGCGTGGGGGCTCACTGTCACTGTCACTGTCACTCTCACTCTCACTCTCACTCTCATACCCTTGGCAGCCCTCAGCGTCCAGTGAGTCACGGATGACTGCAGTTTTCACGATTTCCTACTTTACATGACCTCAACGGGGCACGCCTCTAGCCTGGTGCTCTACTATTCTCATTTCATTTGGTACATACAGCAAGTCTACTGTCTGACAGAGACGTGCCAAGTGGAGAGCTCTTCACAAGCCCTGCCTCTAGCTGCTCTAGGCCCTGCTCGCCTTCGTACGGCGTTGAAAACGGAAAATTGAGGAAATCGTGGAGTCTTCTCAGTCAAAATTACTTTCCAAAAAGCGCCAATCGTTCTTAATTCATATCAGCATGACATTACTTGACAAGGACTTCCTCAGTTCAGGACGGGCATGTTTCTCTAACTTCTCTTTCGTTCATTCATACGGTATGACCCCAGCAAGCTTCAGCACCACATCCGTCTCCTCAGGCTCGTGTAGCGGCTGGTCACGGACATACGTCTCTGGCTCTCCCAGTCTTTCCTGTACGTACTTCCGCTCGGTGAAGATGTTGGCGTGTGGCCAGTGCGTCTGGAATTTGGAGGTTTAGCAAAACATGAGCTAGAATTAGTGGAAAGGGATAAAATCATCACTCACAGTGCCTTTCCTGTCTTTGAAAAGCTGTGCTTTCAGAGCGAGATCATCTGACTTGGCATATGATGCCGGGGTATAGCACATGTCTATTTAGGCGCGATATCAGCATCATGTCTCCTAAGTAGTGGACGGCGAATCGTGGGTTCTCGAAGCCCCGAGGTTGAAAAGACGTGTGCGTCTCAAACTTACACAACACCGATCGCACATTCTCACTGTCTGGGAGACAGTTGTAATGGACAGTCCGGCTGTCCCACAGAATCAAGTCTCCCGGGTCAGCGCACACCTTGAGAGTCTCGCAGCCTCTGTCCAGGAACCATTGCACCTCCTCTTTCTCGAATCCGAACCAGTCTGCGGGACCCCCTTAGATAGCCGTTGTCAGTTTAAAATTCATAGCGACATGAATTCTTGGGCGTGCCTCAGCGAGGTCGCCGACGAAGCAACTGCGACTCACATGTCCTTTGACCCGCGTCCGGATGAGCCTTGAAGAAGGCCTCATTCAACAAGCTCGAACCCTTCAAGACAATGAGACCGCCATCCTGAGGTCCATTCGGTGCGAGGTTGAGCAGGCCTTGGACGCACTGGAGACCCTTGCGCTTGGGTGACTGGTCCACGTGCGGCCACGCAGCGTTTGGCTGTCTCTCTGGGTGGGGGAGGGTAATATTGGCGCCGTCGAATGAGACGAGAAGCTTTTTGGTGTCCCAGACTTTGGCGAAGGCATCGATGATTTTGGGCTCGCTGTGGCGAAGTTCAGCTTTCAAGGTGCTTGCTGAGCCACACAAAAGCACTGGGGACGAACTTACCTTCTCGCATCCCAGAAGAACTTCTCATGGCCGACTGCATACCCGTGATACATCCCACCTCTGATCATGAGTTAGTTGATGTGCTGATTGCGTGTCCCTCTGGAATCTGCCACGTACTTGATATGTGCCGGCAGGTTTTGAGGGCCCCAAGTAGAAGGGTCGTCCTTTTTGAACCCGTATGGAAAGCCCTCCAACCACTGAAACATGCTGTTCAAGTAGTCATTGGCCCTATCTTCGGATATAACCCCTCTCAGAACGACATAGCCGTCCTCGACGAGCTGGTCCCTCCAGTCTCCGTAAGTCTGTGAAGTGTTGAGCTGCGGTTCGGCCTCGTAACTGCCCATGTTTGCTGGTTTTCAAGTTGAATGTCATCCCAATATTTTAGTAGAGGGACAAAATCCCCGACGGATCAGTACTCCTGTTCATTTTCTATGCCTGGGAGTGGCGAGATCGCGAGGGTGGGGATGAACTGAATGACTTGCCGGAGTAGATAAGACGACATACGCGGAGCTGCAAGGCAATGATCGTTGCAGGAAGCCATTCAAATACAATGCGTTTCTATGGTCAGCACAGATAGGGATTTGCCGCACCTGTGCATGTTTCACAAAAGCATCCTGTCTCTTAATTGGCATTCCCGAGAGTGTGGTGGCGAGCTGGCTATACATAACCACGGCAGATGCAGGAAATCTCCACACACAATCCGGAGAAACCGATCATTTGGGCCTTGGGGCGATAGGAACCAGCCGTCAGGTTTACGATCGCCGACACGGTATCTGAGCAGGCCCTTCTTGTCTACGCAAGCCAGCGAAGCATGGCCTCGGCTATCTGGTCACGGCCCAGAGTCAGCCGGACCAGTGCGATGAGGTACCATGGGGGGAGCACATCATATGTACAATGGAATTCCCATCCATCATGATCCTCTCAGATCCTCAGTGACTACCAAGGCCGAGAACCCCATTCATTCTAGACCCAAGTCTTGAGTCTCAGCCCCAGAATATGGCTCCTCCAAACCCCCAAATCACTTCAACTACCGCGGCCTGGAGTGACCCTCCACTGCCATTATGGAAGGACCGTGGACTTCAGAAGCTCATATTCTGGATCTCTTGGATCTTGGCAGCTCAGATGGTGTCTGGGTATGACCAAGTGGTGACGAGCTCCTTTCAGTCCATGGATCCATGGCTACAAGGTGCGTAGTACTGTGTACCTGAGGCATTTCTCATCACCGTCGACCAGATAACTTGGGTGGGATTGTATACTGACCTTCACAACTGTAGCCATGGATAACCCCTCGTCATCTATGCTTGGCCTCATCACAGCATCTCTGTACATGGGCGGATTCGCTGCGTCGCTGTTCGCAGCCGTGCCCTGTGACCGCTTCGGTCGCCGAGCTGTACTCCAGGCAGGGCAGTTACTTGAACTCGTTGGATCGATCTTGCAGGCTGCTGCTTCAGGCCGCGGCGCCTTCATCGCCGGACGTGTGATTGTCGGCGTTGGAATGTCGCTGGCAACAGTGGCCGGGCCAAGCTTGCTTGCTGAGTTGTTGCCGCCGCGTGTGCGCGGAAAGATAGCCCCTAGTGTGCGTCTCTCTATATCATTTTTCAAAGATACGTGACTAACGGAGTGCGATGCCAGTACAACGCCTTGTGGTACGTAGGATCGATCATCGCCTCGTGGCTGACCTTCGGCACCGGCCACCTGAGCACGCATTGGTCCTGGCGCATACCCTCCATCGTGCAAAGCATCCTCCCGTTCATCATCTTGATCGGCGTCTCCTTCATGCCAGAGTCTCCGCGGTGGCTCTGTTCCAAGGGCCGCCACGACGAAGCAAGGGCGTTATTCGTCAAGTACCACGCCAACGGGAATCCCGACGACGCGCTCGTCTCCCTTGAAATGGATGCGATTTCCGCTGCTCTGGCACGGGACGAGCAGCTCACATCGGACTGGGCCAGTCTCTTCAGGACCAAGGCTAACCGCCGCCGCGTCTTCATCTGCATTGTCATCCCCTTTGCCATCCTCTGGAACGGCCAGGGCGTGATCACCTACTACTTCTCTCAGATGCTCGACTCGGTCGGCATCACCTCCACCAACGCGCAGACAGGCATCAACGGCGGCATGTCGATCTGGAATCTGCTCTGGGCCATCTTCGGCATAGTTCTCGCGGACAGAGTCGGCAGACGACCTCTGTGGTTGATCTCCTTCGTGGGCATGATCTTCGCAGACGTACCTCTGACGATTGCCAGCGCCATGTACAAGAAGCATGGGTCGGACTCTGCAGCGTACGCCTCGGTGGTGTTCATGTTTCTGTACAATGCTGCCTTCAACATTGGGTGCAACCCGCTGCCGTACAGCTATACGCCGGAGATACTTCCGTATAGCATTCGAGCCAAGGGCATGTCTCTTCTGTTTTTCTTCAGTGAGGGCGCCCTGGTGGTCAACCAGTATGTCAACCCCATTGCGATGGCTAGCATTGGGTATTGGTACTATGTGTTTTACCTGGGAATGTTGTTCTTGTTCGTGGGTGTCATCTACTTCACCTTTCCGGAGACGCGAGGATGCTCACTTGAGGAGCTGGGAACTTTGTTTGAGCACGGCTTTGAAGTCAAACCAAAGAAGAACCTTCCTGTGCTGATGGGAGAGGCCGTTGAAGACAAGCAGAGGACAAGCACGGATCTGGCTACTAAGGAGGTATCATAGGATTTGGGGCTCAATACCTTGTATCCAGCGAGGCATGTTGAGCCTGACTGCGTTAGTTGGTGTTGTATATCTTGCTGTGGCCCTGCGCCTACGTGTCATTAACCGCCTTGCATGCTATCCGACCGTGAACGGCGCTTATACTGCGCTTTATGCCGGGTTCTCGCCAGAGACTGTGTCAGAGGAGGCTGGTTATTCCAAGCTTTGGGGTGAGTGTGTCCCGACGTTCATTCAGGCTCTTGGTCCCTCAAGATGGAACTTGCCTACTCATCGTGCTGATACCTTGAAGTGGCTCTCTTTGGGCGTCTATTCTCTCTGCGGCCCGATTTGCCAAAGGCGACAGAGCTCGAAAAGGACGGCGGCACTAGTGGAACAGGCAAGCGCTGGGACTGGTGCGAGAAGCAGATGAACAAGGAGTACATCTGAGGGAGCATGGTGCGATATGCTGCTGGACCTGCATTTTTTGCCCGATTTATTTCAATATATTCTCTAGGCTGTTTAACCGGAAACTTGCTACGGGAAGCCGTTAGCTATTCATTTTCCTTCAACCATTAAAATTATAGAGATGAATCTTCGCCTGCTTTACTTTCCCTGTATTATGAAATAGTATATAAATATTCTTATACGGAAGTGATCTTCATTACTCAAAAATATCCGCGAATTGTCAATTTTCGGCTTATTTTATTAAAGTCCTAGACTATTATGATTATTGAATTGTAGGTGTTTAATTCTAATTAATTTATATGTACGAACCATTTGAAAGGTACGGGTATTCTAAAGGTGGGTATACCCCTGTCATGTATGTATTGTAGGCTAATGCACTCTATCATCACGCGGGCATGCTGCCACACCCAGTCTAACCCATCTGTGGGGCGAGAGCACCACCAGGTGACTGAACGGGCACTTCGCAAGTGGGGCGTTGGCCTCTGGTCTGTTTTAACTTTACATTTAAGACGCAGATGCTGTCTACGTCAGCTGCACATGTCGGGAAATTCGATACTGTTTACATCCACATCCGACCTTTCCGAGCCTCAACCTACATGATGGACGTCGACATCGTGGACACCGAGCAAACCCCTTTGCTAGCGCCAGACCGCGCGACAACATCTCGAGTCCAACCTGGTGCGCAACGAAACCATTCTCAATGGCAGAAGTTTCAAGCATCTACAGCTGCTCTCCGGAGACAGCTGTCCCAGCAGTCCACGTTGTGGTTCTGCCTGCTATTTGTGCTGCTCGTCGACATCCCCGCGTTCATGGCTGAAACGCCGAAACTTCGCATGCTGGAGCTGAGCCAGTGCCGAGAGTACTACAGCTCTCGAGACCCCTCGGCCATCAACGACGACGGCAGCGTCCCAGAGGACCTGTGCAAGCTGCCAGAGATTCATAGCTTGCTTGCTAGCCAACTAGCCGTGCTGGGTATTTCTGCCTTTGATGTTCCCGTTTCTTGATTTTGGAGGACTTCTGTGGATAGGCGGCTGATCTCGTTTTCAAATCCAACAGCAATGCTTGGTGGCTTGCCAGGTCTCATACTTGCGGTGCCATATGGGATGCTTGCCGATCTCCGTGGACGGAAGCTTGTTGCCGGTCTCTGTGTGATAGGCTTCATCTTGAGGGACATATGTTATTTCGTCGTCCTTTACTACTTCCGGGTCTTCCCTCGTCGCGTTGTGAATGCTGCTCCGCTGTTCACTATTCTCGGAGGAGGCACGACTGTTATCAATCCGATAATGATGGCCATTATTGCGGCTTCGGTCCCTGAACAAACACGGTGAGACTGTCCAACATGCACCTCGTCATGTCATAAACTAATTCACCGGCTCAGCATCCAAGCTTTCTTCCTTATCCATGTGACAACGCTCGTCACTGAACTCATCTCTCCACCGGTGGCGGCCTTCCTCATGAACACAGTAGGATCTCATCTGGCCTTTCTTGCGGCCGTACCTTTCGAAGTTGCTGCACTCTTCGCCCTCGGCCTCATCGAAGAACCTTCCAAGAAAATCCATAGGCCCTCAAACGATGACGACCGGGAGCATGAAAACAATAATGATACTTCTGCATCGAAATCAGAACTTTCTTTTAGACGGCCCGTTTCCAAGGTGATGCACTACGTGCGTCATGACATTGGAGGAATACTCTCCCAAAAGGAGCTGCTTCTAGGTCTTCTTGCGGTAGTGGCCTGTAGGTTGGGACGTCCGATGCTGGTCCTGACTCTAGAGTACATGTCCGTCCGATTTGGATGGCATTTTAGCAAGGTATGTCCGCGTCTGCCCCGTAGCTCCATACGTTCCATGATTCTGTCCTAACTCTTGCTTGTTGCTGGAAGACCGGGTATCTCCTTTCCCTCCAAGCTGCAACGCAAATGATCATCTTCATCCTGGTTCTTCCAGCCATCAGCGAGTGGCTCTTGCGGAAGAAAGAAAATGCCCCTGCGGCAAATCTCGCCCTCGCGAGAGGCTCGGTGCTCATCCTCTCGCTTTCAACATTGGCCATGGGCCTGGTTCCGCTCGCAGGTCTCTTTATACTCTGTGCGTCTCGTGATATCGTTACTATCCTTCCTGTACCAAGTACCTTGTCTTCCCAGCCGGAGATCCGCTGACCTTTGCTTAGGCATGATCGTGTATAATTTCGGAAACGGGTTTGCGTCTGCAATGCGGTCGTTCTTGACATCGCTCGTGCCTGAAGACCGCATCGCGACGCTTTTCACTACTATCGCCCTGTTTGAGGGACTATCAGGTTTTATCTTGCCTCCTCTGGTGGCTTACGCATTCTCGATCGGGTTGGAAATCGGCGGGATGGCAAGGTCCTTACCGTTTTTTATTGTCGCGGGTATATATGGTCTAGGTTTCTTGATGGTATGGAGTATTAGATATAAGAGACGGGAACATAGTGAAGTTTGAAATTTTGAATCCATATGAGCACACAACTCCATGGTGTTGCGGACGCTTCACCAAGAATCTTTGACTATCTATGCGTTAGGGCTCGCCCTTCTAACCGCTGAATACCTACCGCGCCGCGCCCAGGATACCGTCACCTACATACATACTTACTTGTAACGAGTCACCCATCCACAACCTTGCCAAATAACCGGCAGCTTCGACTCAAGCTACACCGTTGCCATTGTACGCCAGCAAGTTGACGGTTCCAGAAGGAACACCGCTGATAACGCCAGTAGTTCCCAGCGCCTTGATACGCGCAATGGTTTCCGCAGGCGTCACGAGCCCCTCCAGCGCCTTGAGGTACAGCGCGAGCCCAGTGATGTGAGGCGTAGCCATGGATGTCCCCGAGATGGACCGCGTCGCCGTGGTGGAGCCGATCCACGTCGACAGGATGGCAGTTCCGGGGGCGAGGATGTCGACGAGGGTGCCGAAGTTCGAGTAGCTCGCGAAGCCGTCTACGTTGGTCGTGGCGCCCACGGTGAGCGCGGTGGTGGCGGATGCCGGGGAGAACTGTTCAAACGACCCTGTCAGCTTTGAGCAAGTCGTACGGCCCTGCTGGTGGTGCACTTACGTTGGATGCGTCAGCTGCGGAGTTGCCAGCTGCCACGATGGTGAGCACACCAGAGCTGGTGGCAGAGTTGACGGCGCTGTTGAAGGCGGCAGAGACACCACCGCCTAGGTCTCGTCAGTCATATGCTATAGCTGGGCAAATTCCAAGGGCATTACTTACCCAGACTCATGCTGATAGCGGATACGCTCTGTCGGCCTTTGCTGATGATGTCGTTCACAGACCCTAGCAATTGTTAGTGAATTTTCGGTCTCGATGTTTTTGGAACCCTGCCCCGAGACGAGGTTCGACTTCATGCCGCATGGGTGTACTCACAGTCAAACCCCTCCAGGACATCAGACAAGGTGCCGCCGTTACCCGCGAACACCTTCACGGCGATGATAGTAGCTTCCTTGGAAACACCGTAGGTCGCGCCAGCAATCGTGCCGGCCACATGAGTACCGTGGCCATTGGCGTCAGCTGAGTTGGTGTCGACGGCATTATATCCGAGCGAGGCACGTCCGCCAAAGTCAACGTGGGCTGCGTTGACACCGGTGTCGATCACGTAGGCGAAGGTACCGGCACCTGCGCTGGCGTCGTAGGTGTAGGTGCTCGTTCTATGGGTCTGTGTCAGCTCAACTAAAGATGTGAGGCGATGTTTTGGCGCTCCTAAACGACAGCAGGTAACTCGCTGGTGCATGATTACGGTCCATCTACTTACCCAGCACCAGCACGGGACGAGATAGCCCCAAGTCCCCATGTCGGGGTGCTGGTTTGTGTGGTCAGAGCGTAGAGAGACCAAATCTGGTCTGGCTCGACAGCAGCGACCTAGATCGGACTAGATGTCAATATTCATTCTTCAAACCGGAATATGTGGTCAATGTTGAACAGGACAGGTCGCTGTACCTCAGGGCTAGCCTTAATCTCCTCGATCGTAGCCTCGTCGAAAGAGCCAGCGTATGCCTGGAAGGTATTGATGCTGTATGTCTGCTCGACACCAGAGAACTGACGACGTCCCAAGCTGCGAGCGTGGACATCATTGACCCAGGAGATATGGGCGTCTCTCTTGCTGGCGACAACGTCCTCTTTGAGAGTGACGATGTACTTGTTTGGGACGAACTCTGCGGCGCGTGAGGCAACGGGTACCGCGGCCGCGAAGGGGAGCAGAGTGGCCACGAACAGGGCGAGTTGCTTGAAGCCGTGCATGATGGAAAGACGGCTTCGGAGGACTGATGTCGATATGTGCTCGAAGAGATCTACGTGAGGAGCAAAAAGCAGGATATCTTACGCCATTTCTGGTAGATCAGAGGATGTTCTCATATCGCCCTTTTATCATTGTTCTATTTTCATGTCACATCCCAACGGCAAGTCAACCTTTTCCCTGCTTCACGCATCCTTTAGTGGCACTGATTGTATTTCTCAGCATGTGCTCATCCACTGTCACATCACAAGACTTGCCTCATCCACTCCACCGCAGACGTGATGAGCCATGCGTGTAGGACTCCAGGGCCTCGCAGGTTGGCACGATTGTGAAAGGTGCCATCAGATAACACTAGATCGAGCCTACCCTGGCTTCGATAGGAAGGTGATGGTATGATTGCTTGCAGACGCCGGTAGTTGGTTCCTGGAGTTGGCCGAGTCAGCGGGCCACAGAAGGCCTGACTCCGTCTTGCCCATGTGCTCTGGTCGAAGTGGACGAACGTGAGCGTGGGAAGCCGACAGACTGATGTGATGGCGGAAGGAAGAAGCCTCACTGATATGATCTTGGCTACTTGGCATTGCAACAAGGCTATCAGGATTCACGAAGCGCGCTTGAATGTCGAAAATCGTGATCGTGGACCCTTGGACCTTTGGTTCTGTGATCTTTCTGGCATGACACTTTCTCAACATCGGATGAACACGATCGAAGAGCATGTGACTTCGTCTCAGCCTTTCCGCATGAAGCTGGCTCATGGCTGGCGTGCCCAGACTTCCGATATCAACGGTGGCTATGACGTTGCACCTGGTGACAGCTTGGCATCCGACTACTGATTTCGAGCGAGAGCTGCAGCCTTCCTCTGGCCACTTAGGAGTAATATCGGCTTCCTGTTCAGGTCAGATAATGTCAACGTCACGACTGTATGCAGAAGGTCATGTTCAAGCTCAGAAGCCAAGCTGGGTATCGCTGGGCGTCGTCGGCGGTGAGCCTGGTGATGTAATCTGGTGTATCATTTTGCCCGTTCAAACCCCCACGCTGGACACTGTTCAAAGTCTGGTGAAATATTGGGGACCCACTGAGAATTCCGATGTTCAGATTTCGTGCCACGCCGCTTAGTAGAAGTGTTACCCAGGTACTCTGTAAATGCTCTCCAGCCTCCAGAAGCTCGTCTTCAAGCTGAGCTGGGAGTGCGCTTCCTGAAGTTTCGAATGAACTTTCTATATGTTAACGGCAAGGAAACAGGCGATTAATTCTACAGAATGCAGAGGGAGGAGGGGGAGTGTGGTGCAAAGTGTTCAGGGGCCCAGTGGATTTAACCAATCAACACAAACGCACTAGTCCCTGACCCAAAATTCACTACCCCCCTGACACTTAAGTCTTGCTCACCATTGCGGCACGTTACGTGATCATTGGAGAATCCATGATACAGGCTTGTGTAAGGAAATGGTGGCTACTTCTACCAAAACAAGATCTGACGACCCAATACACAGTACTGCCCCCCCCCCCCCACAATTGCCCAGCCCGCCTCCTCTGCACACAAGAGGCCTAGGTGATAGGGACAGTAATGGAACAGAAACCACAGGCTGCTCAAGTGCTCCTCAGTACGCCTCCGCAAACAACGAAAAATCCAGCAGCGGTCCTCGAGGACTCACAACAAGATCCTCAGACTGCCGACTAAAACACTCCGGCTCGCGGTACCCGCCAAGGTCCTCGACAGACATTAGATCCTCCTGGGCAGACACCCAAGAACACTCGGATTCCTTATTGACCGGAGTGCCAACTTGGGTCGCACTTGCAGAAGCACCAGTAGTCGACGGCGAGCGAATCCCCAGTCCCTCCACGCTTGCCCCCAGCGTCTTCTCCCCGCCCGGCCACAACGAGAACTGCAGCAGAGGCTTGAGGTACGCGCGCGGGTCCTCCATCCACCTGTCGAGCTCCTTGACCGCCAGGCGCGGCTGCGCGCGGAAGTCCTTGAAGTACTGCTGCAGAAGCGCCGGGCTGAATGCCTGGTCTCGGATCTTGTCCGCAAAGTCCTGTGCCAGACGAGAGATGTCCTCCTCCGTGTATGCCTCCACCTCGGTGTCCAAGGGCGAGGCGCCGTGGGGCTGCCAGCGGGTGCCGGTGTACGCTGCGACGAACATGTCGCGGGCTTGGTCCTTGGTCGTGTTTGTGAATTTGATGATGCGGTCGGCTCGTCCGGCGCGGATGAGGGCTTCGTCGAGGTCTTCGATTTTGTTGGTGGACATGATCAAGATTCGTCCTGCGTGGAAGAAGCATGTGAGCAGTTGGTTCATTGTCGTCCCCTTGCGTGCGTAATTACCTTCAGAAGCGCCAATGCCGTCGATCGCGTTGAGGAGGCCGCTTAGAGTGACACCCGTCTCCTTGCTCGAGTCCCTGCCAACTCTGCGGCCGTAACTTGTTGCCATGTCCCCAATGCCGTGGAGAGCGTCGAGTTTCTCGACCTTGACAGGCTTCACATCTTCGTCTTCTTTTGCGTCACGATTCAGTGGCTTCGTGGCGTCGACGTCCTCAAGCATGAGGATAGAGTGGAAGGGAAGACTGGAGAATAGCTCTTCAACGGCTGAGTCGGTAAGGGATTTGAGGGACAGGTTGAGCATGTATACCGGCAAGCCAAAGGTCCCAGCGAGGGCCAAGGCAAAGCTGCTCTTGCCGGTTCCTGGGGGCCCAAAGAAGAGGTAGCCGAGTCGGCTGCAGCAGTCAGTCAGTCTTGATCAGCAAAAGAAAAAAACTTCAAGAGCGCACAGGGGCTTAGCGAAGCTTACAGGGGCTGCCCCTTTTCCTTGTACCACTGCACACCCTCACGAGACAGGAATGATCGCACATCCTGGACCATCACATCCATGTGGTGTCGATCCATGATGACGGTCTGAAGTGGCCGCTTTGCGCGGCGCCGCAGGACGTCCCATTTGAATCCTCCCTCGTTGTATCGGTCTGGCTTGGGCCCCTGTGATTGTCCCCCCCTTTAGTCTTGGATCTTTCCACCTGGGCATGCTGCGCGAGAGGGAACTGCTGAGGAATACATACGTAGACGGTAGTTTCGGAGGATGTATTGGTTGCCTGCTCTTTCTTGAGCTGTGCCAGGAGCCTCTTGATCGGGTCTAAGACAGCACGGGTTAGATCCTGGTACAGTGAGTCTCCACAGGAGTGGGAATGAGGGTCGGTTGAATGAGCGGAGGCAGCCGAGTCCACCATCACTCACCGATCTTCCTGTCCCATGTGAAGCAGTGCACTGCTATGGAGTTGTCCGGCATCTTTTGGCCCCAGCACCCAAGCTTCTCGCTCTTTTCTTCTTTGAACCAGAAGTAGGCGCCTTCGTGCCAGAATTGGGTCTTTTCAATGGCGGGGTTCCACGGTGTATCCTGTTGTCACTCTGAAGTCAGTCCACATCTTGCAGCGCTCCTGCCACTCTAGCTCTAACGTAGTTGATCTAATGACTCGTAGCTCACGGTATTGTTCAAAAGCTCGTTGACATCGAGCAGTTCTTGTCCACTGCCAAAATCCACGCCGGCTTCTGGCTTTTGCTTATCGTCGTCATGTTCCGGTGCAACGAACTCGGTCAGCGACTGGGAGGCTGGGTGCTTGGCGATCCACCGCATGAGGCGCTTGTGGTGCACACTGTGTTCGGAGATGGTGCACTTCGTAGACCAGTTCTTGAGGACGAAGTCGCGGAAAGCCTTCCACGCGTTGTGGAGGAGGTGGAGGAGTGCGGCGGCGAGAATGGCTATTGCGAGGAGAGAACCAGTCCAAGTGGCCAGAAAACGCTCGATGTATTTCTGGAAGTTGATCTGGGAGGTGAAGCACTTGGCCACGGGGAAGAGGGTCGAGGATATGGTCTCCCAGTTCATGAAGATCTGCCAGATGGCCATGGAGGACAGGCCTCCTACAGAGGGGATGCTACCCATGAGCATCTTCAGTGCAGTCAACACTGGGGTAGGTAGAGTGATGGTAAAGTGATGGTAATGTTGCCTGAGGACCTGAGGAAGCTCAGATTGCTGGCCTTCAAGTTCGTTGGAGAGGTTATGAAGGAAGGAAAGGTTGGAGAATAATGCAAGCAGATGGTGGACTTTTATAATGGTGCGAAGCCTGGATAGGGAGTTGCTGAAGAGTGTGATTCCGGAGGTCACTTAAGAGGCTGAATCACTACCTAGCCCAAGAGGTAAGTGGTTGTGGTTGACTCAAGGGCGAATGGCTTTCATCGCCAACTTTGGATGACATATTTTCTTGCATTCAACTTATACCTAGATACTTAGGGTTTCACGACTTGCTCAAGTGGTTCCATGTTCACTTTGGGCAGCAAGCTTCCAAAGCACAACTGCTCTCGTGACTTATTCGTGGAGTTGGGCAACTGCCTCTCATCCCCGATGAGGGCTGTAGATGGCACATTAGCAGGATGCCTAGGTACAGCTGTACTTCATGGCTGCTGTGATTCATTTGTAAACCTGGGCCAATGGCTTTCATTGCCTACTCCAGATGGCAAAGATGCGCGCAATCCTCATAATTCACTCTGAAAAATGAGCAAATTGCTCCCACTGCCTGGTCCGTGTCTCATAACCCCAAGATACAGGCTAACAGCTCTCTTTGCTCTGATTTTGTATTTGAGTCCGGGCAAATGGTTTTCTGAAGCTGGATTGGAGGGCATGGTTCATTCTTACACAAATTTACCAGGGGATATGTGCAGGCACTTTAGAAGGAGTGATGAGTTGCAGCTACCTAGGTAGATATATGTTCTGGACCAACCAAATTGACAGAAAAACCTGCTTCCCTGGGAGCATACCAATAGAATTGAATCTCAACAACCCAAACCAAAGATGGTGTTATGCCAGCCACTAGCTCTCCATCATTGCCTACACTGGCTGACACGGAAGATTAAGCCTATGCTAGTCTAATCATCTTCCTGGCTACAAACCTTGGAAGGGGACAAGCAAATTACTAGGCCCATCCACAGGTGAGTCCACAAAGTCCACATTCTGGGCATCGCCCAGGCCCTTTGTTTCGTCGGCCCGGCGCTCGTGATAGTCGGTTACGAAACCCAGCAAGTGTTCCCTGGGCTGCGGTGTACCAGGGGAAATTCCGGGCCAGACTCAGAGCAACTGGCCTTTTGTATCTGGATACGGGGCCAACACCGTCACTCGACCATTGAACCCTCCCGTAGTTGGTGTCCCATCGAGAATCACGGACACTTGACGCAAAGCGGGCACGCTCTCGAGGGCGGATGCGCACCCCTGGACCCATCCATGGCCCATGGATGGGTCTCGATTATATTGAAACGCCTTAGTGGAATAGTCCACATCTACTGCGATGTGATTGATCTGGCGGCAGAGCGGGTGGTAAGTTGGCTTGCGCTCGGCGGTGTCCGCTTCGGTCGAGACCATGCCCTCGAGTCGACACATGTCTGCCATGCTTCGCAAGTGTAATATGTCGAAGTCCGGGCGATAGTGGCGTCGACCGGTGAAAAAGAAATTGTTTCCGGTTCCACGGACCACAAGTGGCAGATGCTTCAAGGTGTATCTGCGAGATTCGTGGCAAACGTGCATGGTGACGGGGAACTCGATGTCGATCTCAAGCGTTGCTGCGACTTCTGCAACGGGAGGGACTTCCGGTTCGTAAACAAAGTCACCATTGTATTCATATAACCGGGGAAAAATCGCCCCGTGAGCGCGGTTTCCGGCCATCATCCCACTTTCCAAAGGAGTGCTAGATCTGGGCGAAGGCGCCTTTGTGAGGAAAGAAGATGGCAGGCTCGTCTGGTTCTGGTGGAAGGCAGAAGTCCCAGATTGCTTCCTGGGTTTCTAGCCATCTGCGAGCGAGGGTCAGAACACAGCTCGACGATAGTGAGATCGCAGGATGAGAACAGTCTATTCGAGTACGGACAGACTAGGGAAGTTTGTCATTGTGAGGCCACGCCTGATGATACTTGTCGGGATTCATGAACTCCCGAGGTCCTGTCGATGCAGAAGGTAAGTTCGGCATACTCGCTCAGTTTCTGTCTGAACATGGTCGATCACTATGTATATTTCCATCGCGGTGGGTCGTGCTTCGCTTTTAAAGTTTCAACTTCCGACGGTTGAAGTATCTTCCTTTCACCATTTCCTGCCTTGTCTTGGATTCAGACCAGCTGCATTGTGATGCCCGTAAACGGCCCGCACCCGCTACCTATATCGCGAACACTAACGTCTGAAAATGGGATAAATTTGGAAATGTTCCCAAGGTTATGTGGACCAGAGCGATTTGGCTTTTGCCAACCATAAAAGATTCAGAACCTGTTATAATGAAACGCGTTTTAATTTAGAGCTATCTATCAAAGGTTCTCAACACTGTAAGCAGGCAGAGAAGACGCGACGCCTATCCGTAGGCCGGAGGATATCAATTAATCTGACCTCCGGACCGGGCCCGGCATTTCCGCGGCTCCGGCGCCGGCATCGTGCCGGCATCAAATTCTCCGTCCCAGTCCGAGTCGTCAGCCCCCTTCATCATCATGAGGTCGAACTGTCTTTGTCCGCGCCGTGACCTCAGGCTGTCCAGTTTTGAAAAGTTTGACGTCTTCTCACTGAACGACCCTCTCTCAGTCAGGAATTACCATATTAATTACCCGGAATATGATCTCCTAGGCTCTAGCTGGCTATAATACCTTCCTGTTTAGGAACAGCTTCCCTCGCCCTGGTGCCGATCTTCGTTGACCCCGCCTAGATTTCCACGACCCACAGCAGAGTCTCGCTTGCAAAATAAGCTTAATTCGACTTCCAAGAGCTTTGCCAGCCTCCCGGGTCACTCGGCATGCGATAACGTTCTTGGTTCTTGGAAGAACTCGTCCCAGTCGTCCCCAGCATAGCGTCATGGACATGAGAAATTTCAGGTTGCAGGGCCTCTTAGCAGCCACCAATATAATGATCAAGCCCCAGGCCTTCTCTCATCATGGAAATGCGACAGGCCCACTGTTGTGTGGACCTGACTGAGCCAGACACCGTCGTGTGAATACCCCTAGTCAGCACTTCAAAATGTTGTCCCAGGCCACAACACTCCTCCTCCTCCTCTCATCCCAGGCCCTCGCCCAGTCCTGGCTCGACCTCCCGGGCAGCCTCTACGGGCCCCCAGACCAACCATGGGCCTCCTGCGCTGACGCCAGCTGGCCCGTGACGACCCTCGGCGCGCCGCTCACCCCGCAAGCCCCCGACGAACAACTAACCGCGCTCCTCGCCCAAATCGACGAAGCCCGCATCGAAGCCACCGTCACCACCCTCGCCGCCTTTGGCACCCGCCACACCCTGTCCCTGCAGAACTCCACCACCCGCGGCATCGGCGCCGCGCGCGACTGGATATACCGCGAGCTGCAGTCCTACGGCTACAGCCCCTCCGGCACCAACACCAGCACCAGCGACAGCGAGCTGCAGGTCTACTTCAACAGCTACATCCAGGAGCCCGAGGGCCGCATCTTCGCCCCCGTAAACATCACCAACGTCGTCGCGCGCATCCCGGGCACCAGCGACCCGAACCGCGTGTACGTCGTCACGGGCCACTACGACAGCCGCAACCTGAACGTCTCGGACGCCGTGGGCGACGCCCCGGGCGCCGACGACAACGCAAGCGGCACCGCGGTCGTCCTCGAGATGGCCCGCGTCATCGCCGCCAACCCGGGGCTCCGGCCCAAGGCCACGATGCTTTTCGCCGCGACCGCGGGCGAGGAGCAGAGCTTGTACGGGGCGACGTATCTCGCGAACACGCTGCGGGCGGCGGGTGTCAATGTCGAGGGGAACTGGAACAACGACATCGTGGGGACGGGCACCTTCTCGCCGTTCGAGCCGATCAACAACTACACCGTGCGGCTGTTCGGCGCGAGCCTCCTGTACCCGAACGCGTCGGCGGCGAGCTACGTCGAGACGATCGGCCGGATCGGCTACGAGAACGACTCGCCCGCGCGCAACCTCGGCCGCTTCATCGCGGAGGTGGCGGCGGGCGCGGCGGCCGCGACGGACATGCAGGTGTCGCTGATCTACCGGCCGGACCGCTACGGGCGCGGCGGCGACCACCAGGGCTTCCTGGAGGCCGGGTTCGCGGCGGCGGTGCGCTTCACGGAGGCCGTCGAGGACTTCACGCACCAGCACCAGAACGTGCGCGTGGCGCCCGACGGCACGCAGTACGGCGACCTCGTCGAGTATGTCGACTTTGCGTACGCGCAGCGCGTCGCGCGCGTCAACCTGGCGAGCATGTGGAGCGCGGCGAACGCGCCCGCGGCGCCGCGCAACGTGACGATCTCGCAGCGCGTCGGGTTCCCGGCGTCGAGCGAGGCGACGCCGCTGGAGGTGGTGAGCAACGACAGCCAGTTTGCGTGGGCGACCGGGAATGATCCGCTGGTGGCGAGCTATGAGCTGGTGTGGCGGCCGAGCGGGGCGCTGCAGTGGTCGAGGAGTTTGGATGTCGGGAATGTTGGGACGGTCACGGTCGACTTGCCCAAGGATGCGGTGCAGTTTGGGATAAGGGCGGTGGGAAGTGATGGAAAGAAAAGCCCGGCTGTCTTTCCCTTTCCAGGATAGAGACGTCTTGGGGCTCTGGAACTTGCGGTGTATAAGAAACGGGAGAAGCCGTTGGAAGTTCTTGTACAAGTATCTAGGTAAGACATGTATCGTTCAACTCCAGAGTCGGCCAGTTCACTAAGTGGCGGCCTTGTGTCAGTGCTGGTAATGTGGAGATAATTTTCATCGCCCTGCACTTGATCACGCACAACTCACTCACTCGTTCACCCCAGCCGTCCGGCAGCCACTTTGGGGCTCTTCCAAAGTCTCGGGTAGAAGCAGCTCAGAAACATGATGAGATTCACCGGCTAACTACTCCGTATCAGTCAAACTAACGCATGTGGAATCATACTCCGATCTTTCCAGCATAAAGTGCAGTCTGGTCCTCGTCGCCTTCGCACGGTCTCAACTTGCTCTCATAGCATCTTTCCCCATGACGAAAATTCAAGAAATGATACAGTACAGTCCATTCCCGAAACAGCTCACCCATCGCTCTCAAGCAGCAAATCGCCACTGCAGGTAGAGTACACTCACTTCTGGATCTCACCCAGCTTCTCAGCAGCAGCGAACTGGGCCTCCTCGGTGATCTGGTCATTGTGCATGGCGCTGGAGCGAGCCGTCAATGCCTTGCGTCAAAATCACTGGAGGGAAATGCGACACCACTCACCTCTTCAGGCCTGAGGCGACGTGATCGACGTCTTTGGCATTGTTACCGTCGAGGACGACTGAGGAAGATGTGTCAGCACGGCATGTAATACCTATGGGCGTTGGGGTTGGGAGCTAAGGAATGCATACTGTTGTAGTCCTCCTTCAGCACCTCTTTGGAGTGATCCTTGGCTTCGGATGATGTGTTGGGGTTGTGAATGTTGGCCTTGTGGCCGCCGATGACATGAGCGTCGGACATTTTGGATGTCGATCGTGGCGGTTGGTGTTTTGGGGGAGATTTTGAGGCTTCGGAATCTGATGGAGACAGTTGGTAGCGGAAGAGAACAAAGTTGGTAGTGCTCATGGGAAAAGTTGAACTATGATCACAAGTTCCAAGGTTCACACCAGGGATAACATAGTACATATGTGATGTTCTGCCTGAAACTGCAGCGCTCCTGCTTATTATTTGTGCGCTTCTACGTCATTGTTTACTTTCTCCCCACAAACAATGCAGCAAACCAAGCCCTGCTGCCTTGTGTGGTGCCACACACCTGGGCACTCAAACAGCACGGGCACTTGTTGGACATGACCTCATCCGCGTGCTTCGCCGTTTTCTAGAGACAGCGTTTCTTGCTTGCAGAAATCCAGGCTGTTCAAGCTTGTCTGATTGGGCCGTTGGTGATGTGAACGGAGGACGGAATTCATACGTCAGCGTGATGACAACTGTTGATGCAGGTCATGTTCTTGCAGGGTCAGGTTCCTGATCAGCAAAGAATGCCAGGCATGCTATTCACTTGGAGGCCGGGCTTGTGCTTGTGCGCGACTTGAGCGCGACACGAACACGATATCGCGTTAAGTAAAAGCTATTGCCTACAGTAGGATAGCGTATACCGTACTTTCTTGATTATGCGATGGGCGCCCACAGTCCCTACTACATGAAAGCTGTGATGGCCCCAACTCTCACCTCATGCCATGTGGCTGCCGGCCTGCCCAGCCTGTGGCCCTTTCGCCAAACTATTCACCTAGGTACATGTCCCAATAAGGGGTAGCAGAAGAACATTAAGGCCAGCATACAACATTACCAGGCCGGGCACAATATTCCTACGGGCAGGGGTGGCTTGATTTTTGCGTTTGATGGCAAGGCTCACCGGGGCACAATTCAACAGTAGGACTCCATCAAGCCACGCGATAAACTTGATCAACCCTGGGTTGAAATGCACTGCCACCAACTCGGCGCCTCAGGCAAAGACGTAGGACCGCCGTCGCCACCGAAGAATTCTGCAAACAAGAGAGATAGATGCTTCTCCAGCTCTGGTATAGAAATCGATTTAACTAGACTCTGTATCTCAGTCAGACTATTATTGGTGCAATTTAAACATCTGCAAGGCTACGTTAGAATGAAGGTCTTTCAAGCGATTCATCTGCGAGCTGAAATAATTGACCGACCTCGTTGTATTTAGGCATTTGAGACAGGAGTTCCCTCGGGAAGATTTTCCATACGCAGCCAACACGTCCCCCAATACAGCTGGCCGGTGGCAACTGAAAGTTCCATTTCGCCTTGAAGGCAACGGCCCCCAATTTCATAGTATCTGATGAGGGCTTCAAATTCGGCGTGTAGTTCGGGGTGTTCGTCCCTGTTGATGCTGTTCCTGAGGTGTTCTAGCAGGAGTCCAATGGTGGGTTGCTGCCGGTGCTAGGCTGGGAGGCGGAAAGCCGTTTCCAGCTTTGGCCGATGGAGCCGCAGGTGGAGCAGATGTTGTCACTGCCCTAATGGGCCCTGGGCCCTGGCTGTTTGCCTTCAAATTCATCGCTGGAGTGAGATGGCGTACCTAGGTATTCTGGGAGGTTATGAGAATGAATGTGATGCAGAAGCAAGCGGCACAGTCGAAGAGATACGTGGGCATTTTACCTATACCGAGTGAGTCCACCCAGGCATCCGCGGCTGACGTTGGGCTCAGATAAAGAGGGTTAGAGTGTGCAGGTCCCACTTCGAGCCGGGTCTATTTATTTTGACAGTGTCCCGGGCCGATTTGACCAAAAACGTACTATGTCCCAATTCCTTTTCGCCCATCAGCAGATCCTAAGGTTCTTTCCCATTCAAACCCATCTTCGAACTGTTGGCAAAATGCTTGAGCTTCTAGCCCCTGGAATTCGTGTACGGTTCGATGAGGGCAGAGAAGGAAGCACGGCAGAAGATGATTTTCAATAGATTCCCATGTTGGAGATATTTTTTTCGCTGACGCTTTAGATATTGCTCCTTCTCTGACAGCTGGAAACCGCCATGACGACGACAGCCACCATGCTAGCGCCAAGGACGAGGACGATGACCCATCTCACCAGAATCGTGCTTGGGCCCAATTCCATCCCCCTCTGAAGATCATCCTTCTCACCGTCGATAGCTGCACAAGTCTTCGCGCCCGGGGCTGGGAATTCTGGGACTCTGACAGATTAGCGTCGAAGATGCTCACTCACAGTCTGGGAGTGGCAAGCCCTGGCCGCCTCAACGACGAGAGGGACGGGTTCATCAATCATGCGACGCGCGAGACCGCCGAGGAACGTTTAGAAGGTGACATGCTACCTCGTGTCGAGACGGACAGAATCCGCGCCAGGTATCAGCCGACGTTCAATCGGATTGTTGCCCGTGGTCTGGAGCCGTACGGGACAAGTCACGAAGATAGCGGTGCAGGTCAGAGTGTATAGGCAAAAAATGTCACCAAGAGAGTTGAGTGGACTTGGGTGATGATATTGAGACTAGGCGATGATTTTCAGTCTTACTGAGCTGAAGGAGTGGCGTAGCAGTAATAACAGCAAAATGTCAACTAGCTGTCATTGGGACTTGAAGCCAGCAGGTCGTGACATATAGGTATCAAAGAACTCTTGCAACTGGATTCAGGGACACGTAATTTGTGTTGATAGGTAATAGGGGTAAGGGTACCGGTACAGATAAACGTATACGTAGTAAAAACAAAGGGTGAAAAGAGTGAGTTGTTTTCCTAGTAGGTCTAAATGGGAAAACTAGACCAGGTAAACAGCTATCTATAGTGTGAATCGGTTCAATAAATCTTAAGTCGACCAACCGAGGAAATAATAACTCGCATATCTAGCACTCTCGTTGTCATTATCGGGCTGGTCCAACACAGTTCCAAGATATTTGGTGGCATGACGTCAAAAGCCACACTTGAGCAGGAGGCTAGTGACACTGACGACGGACAAGCCACAGACTGGCAAATATCCAAATCAAGCCGCGTCGGACCGCATCCAAGAATTGCAATACTCCTCCAGGCCACTCGCGGTAAATCTGGAGTCAATTTCTCCTCTGCAAGCTGTTGAAATCTATCTCGCACCAAACCTGAGACCATGTCAGACTCCGGCAAGGACCAGGAGCCTCCTCAGGCTGAGTTCACAGAAGCCGACCGTAGCGACGAAGCCCAAGAAATTAAAGGCGAAATCGAGGGCCAAGCCGATGACTCGGTGGTGAGCCAAGTAGAAGAGAACCCCCTCGACGAGAGCTCCATCGACAAAGCAGGCGAAGCCGCCCGGGCCGCCCAGAAAGCAACCTTGGAAGCTGCCAGAACGCATGACCCGGCGGAGAGGAAGCGGCTGCTCACCGAGGCCGCGAACCAGAACAAGACGCTGCAGACGCTGCAGAGCGGCACGCTGCAAGGGGCGGTGGCGGGAGGAGGCATTGGATTGGCGACGGGCACGGGACTGGGGACTGTGGTTGGGACTGTTGTGGGTGGTGTAAGAACTCCCCTGTGCTCTTCGAAAGCTTCAATGAGTTATTGTTGATGATGATGATGATGATGATGATGATGATGATGATGATGACGACGACTTGAATGCTGATATATCTTAGGCTGCGTCGGTGCCGACTACAGCTGTTGGAGCTGGGATTGGAGCTGGCGTTGGGGCTATCAGAGGGCCGAGATATACTGCTGAAGGCGAAGATAAGGAGAAGAACGAGGGGGCAAAGGAGAACACACCTAATTACACAACTGAGGATGGGGAGCAAAGTGAGCCTGAGAAACATAAGACAACTGAGGATGAAGACGAGGAAGCGGAGAATGACAAGGCTGAGCGTCAGAACAGGCCTACGGATGGCCCGGACGGGGATGATAGCAAGGACGACGAGTGAGAAGCGCAAAGGACGCCAGAAACTCACTTTGAATGTTAATTCCACAGCTAGAGTTTCAGCGGCGAAGGCCGGGATAGAGGACAACCCCTCAGATCATTGATGCCTAGCATGTAGAGATAATAGGTAACAATCACTGCCTCAGCGTCCTCTCCTGGTCACTGCAATGTGAACGCTTCCGATCTTTCTATTCTCAATATAGAACTCCCACCTCCTCATAACCAGTTCATACCCGTTTCCCTTGGCCTCGAACCTCTCTATCATACCTTCTGTTTCTCTTCCTCCGCTTCTTTCTTCAGGTCTCGTATAGCCTGCTCGAGTTTCTCTTGCTTTAGTCTGCTTTCTTCGTCCCGCGTATCTTGCTCGCGTTTCTCTTTTTCCAATCCTTTCTCTGCGTCTCGTATGGCTTCCTCCAAGTTTTCTAGCTGTAGCTTTCTTTCTTGGAGTCGTATAGCTTGCTTCTCCTCCTGTTTCCTTTGCTCTCGGCTTCTCTTTCGGTGTATGTCGGCTTGCTCTTGTTCTACTCGCTCGAGTCTACTCTCTTGGTCGCGTATAGCTTGTTTAAGTTCCAGTTTCTCTCTCTCTAGGCTTCTCCCTCTGTGCTTTTTGGCTTGCTCCCGTTTTACTTCCAGTTTTTCCTTTAGATCTTGTATGTCTTGCTTCAGCTTCACTTTCTCTCGCTCCAGTTTCTTCTCTCGGTCTCGTCTGCCTTTCTCCCGTTCCACTTGCTCCAGTTTTCTCTTTCGGTCTCGTTTGGACTGCTCCTGTGCGTCTTGCTCTAGCCTTTTCTTGAGGTCTTCAATGGCTTGTTCCCGTCTCCTTTTCTCCTTTTGTGTCGCTTGATCTCGTCTGGCGTGCTCCCGTTTCACTTGCTCCAGTCTTGCCTCTTTGTCTCGTATGGCCTTCTCCAGTGTTTCTTGCTGGGTTCGGTAATGCAAGCGGTCCGTCAGTAATGCGCCCCAGCAGCCGAGTAGCTGGTGGCACCCTCTCGCCGTGGCTCTCTTCCTCTTTGCATCACTCAGCATGTGCTCAAGAATGCGCCTGTAAAGGCCCTCCTTGCTCCCTCCCGCCGCTTCCCCGACGTACCTCGCCACAGCGTCTCCGACATTGTGTGTCTTATATTTGCGCTGAAGCTTGCTCGGAGACTTGCCGCTCATCAACTCAATCGCGGTAACTCCAAGAGACCAGATATCACATCCCGCACCATACCTGCCCTTCTGTACCTCGGGTGCCATATATGCGTCGGTTCCACTCACAGTCCCCTTTTCCATGTTGTAAGCTTGACCCTTCTCTCGTCGCAGCGACAATCCAAAGTCAATCAGGATGTAGTCCATGGTCCCGTCTTGGTGGTTCTTTCTGGAAACGCATATATTGTCTGGTTTTATGTCGCGGTGTATCATGTGAAGCATTTCATGGACAAACGTTAAAGCATCCAACATCTGTCCCAAAAGCCTCAGCCCTTGTTCTGCTGTGTACACCTCTTTCTGCGCTACGTTCGCAGTGCCGTATGGACCCCATTGAAGTAACAGGAACGGCGAGGAAGGATGTATAGAGCAGTCAAGCAGCTCAGCAATATACGGCTGTTCGTTCATCAGCATATCTTCATTATGAGCACCTGCACAGTAGGACAGACTTACGTGTCCCCGAGACTGGTCATTCAGCCACCAGTGTGAAACCTCGGCCAAAGCACTGATTTCTGCTTTGTGGACGTCAAGGGCCTTTTTCTTTCCCAGACGTGGTTGCTTTCTCACAGCATAATGTATTCCCTTCCAAGGTGGCTCAAGTTTCAGAAGTGTTGTGCTGCCGAAACCACCGGTGGCAAGATGCTGCACGGATTCGTGTGATGGCCCTGGACCAGGTTGCCGTTCGACGTGCGCCACGCGTGGTGGTGGCGCGCCATCAGGAGACCCAGCGTCCACGGCATCGTAGACTGCCGGGTGTACGTAGGGTTGCCCTTGGCCACATGAAGGTCCAATGCTCACCCCGGCTGCACCGTAGCCTATAGCGTATCCGTATCCTTGCGTCGCACCAGGTGAAGGTATGTAGACACAGTATACAGGTTTGGCATAGGAAGCATAGCAAGGCTGGGCATAGGAAGCACAGCAAGGCTGGGCATAAGCCATACTGATGGTCGTGAAAACCTTGTACGTATGGGAGAAGCGAAATGGATGTCCGACGGCAAAGATTTTCTTTCTCAAGACGAGAGTTCACTCGCAATCCATGTAACTTGTGAATGTAGAAATTTAATTCAACGACTTCAGGAAGAAACAATAAGATAAGGGACCTCGGGAATGTTGTCAGTCAGATGCGAGACCAAACAATGAGGATGTGTGCAGTGGTAGAGATCCCGAGGTCACCGACTTCACTGGCAAGAAACATTTATACATGCTGTAACTGCGCGCAGCAATGCACATACATCGAATCTACTGCATTCACTGTTGTCAGAATCTACGCAAGTTGGCTCATAAATCGGTCAGGGAATGGTTAGCTCAAAGTCGAATTAACCAGTCCTCTGTCTCCTAGCTAGTAAATGCAAAGGAAACCCTGACGCTGGACTAAATTCATTGGCCCTCGAGCAACTCCTCTCGAGAATTGGTTTTGCCCCTCGAACTTCTGCAATGAAGTTTCTCGAGGAGTTGGGCGGCCACGGGCCCATGGCCGGGCCAGCACATGAGCCAGGCCAAAGAAAGTTGTATGGTCAACTTGAAGGTCGCCGGTCTATGGGCCACCAACATCCATCTCCACCCGCCTACGGTGGGCAAGTTGGTTCATTAGACTTCACTTTAACGGTGCGAATATTGAAACTTCCGACTACTGACCGGCCTGCGTGTCATCTGGAATGTTTGATTCGCCTTTCTGCTTGATGGCCCGGTTTCAAGCGCACCGAGAGCAGGGCCCCTGGGCCAGCAATTTGTCACCGACCATCTAGTGGCCAGACTCTCAAGATTTTGTTTGTCAGATGCTTTCACCGTTGATTGCAACGTCTGGATAGTGAGTGTGATTCTCACAGCGCTCGGGAAACGGTTACTAGCCTTCCAAAGTGACACAAGCGAAGCCTTCGTGTCCAGTCTACTGTAGACAGGTCCCATCAAGCGCCTCTCAAACGCAAATAGAACTCAAATCCCAGAACATCATCTCGTTCTGGGTCGAAGTCGTACTGAGATTCGTAGTCCGGTACAGAGGACCATATCTTCTAAATTCACTAATCTTGTTTCGTCCATGCCATAGCAAGTCTGAATTTCCTGGCACAGATAAAGCGTCGTTATATCTTACAGGCGAAGGCCTGGGTGGTCCGCACTACCCACGAGCAGCCCGCATTCAGGACTCATTAAAGATTTGCATGCCAACATTCTGATAGCACAACAAATAAGGGAGTAAAGGTGGAAAGCCACATGAGAAAGAAAGTCATCCTGTTGAAAATGCTATTCTGAGGAAGGTCTTTGAGCTCAGCTGCACGCCCTTCCGCGATGTCGTGACCACTGGTAGTATCCTACGCACCGGTTGTGAATGATCACGAGATGCCTCTTGGCCGATTCCCTCGATATCTTCTGCCAAAACATGTTGAATACCCACGTGGCAGTTCAAAGCTCGTGAACTTGGCAATGCAGCCGCAATGCCGCATGTGCCCAGTGTGTAAGACGCCGTCGTAAAGACGGATTACCAGCTGCCCAGGTGTAGACTGGCTATTGGAGCGTGACGGCGTATAAGCGTATTTTCGTATCCGACATATTTTGTGCATGTGGACGAAGAGAGATGCTACTGTTCAAAATGGTGTCAGACTGCTCCCTGCTTAGCCTCCTTTGGGCAAAAAAAGGATTCAAGTATAAATACGCATGTAAATTCTTTCGAAGCTGCAGATTGTTCATCACTTTCCAAGGTTGGGTTTCATTTTCTTTCATCCTGAGCAGACCCATAAGCAACCTTTCACTCCGTTCTGCGAGTTCTAGAACTTACTACACACACTGCTGTGAAACATGCGTCTCTTGTTGCGCTTCCATGCGCTCTTCCTGAGTGGCCTGCTTGTCGGATCTCGGGCATCTGAGCTCGACCCGCATGAGTTCATGTATCCAAGTACAAGCGACAGTGAGTACTGAGAGGACCATATTAATTCTCATGACAATATTCTGATAGACATTCAGGTCGCTCTCCGTGTCCGGGCCTGAACGCTCTGGCCAATCAGGGCTACATTCCGCGCGACGGCCGCAACATCGACCCAGTCCAGCTGGCGGACGCCATGATCAACGTGATGAACCTATCGATCGATGCCTTCACCTCAGAAATCGCAGTCACTCTGGCACACTCCACTACTGGCAATAGCTCTACTTTCAACTTGGAGGATTCGGATGTTCACAATTGCATCGAGATTGACGGCTCGCTCTCGCGCAATGATTTGTACTTTGGCGACAACATCTACTTCAACGAGACTATCTGGAATCAGACCGCATCCAAGTTTCATGGTGATACCATCACCATTCTCACTGCTTTTGAGTCTCGTGCTTACCGCGCTGCGGTGGACTCAGCCACGGTTAGTATACAATACTCCCGAGCCATTCCTGCCTTCTGGCTTCATCTGGAGCATGGACGAAGCCACGATATGACCGGAGCGTCTCTGAATATCACTATCATTTCTGACATCCAATCTGACTCCGGCTATATCTGCCTCATGACGTGGGTGATTGTGACAGCTGACGGAGTGTGACCTCCAGAATCCGACAGCAAATGCTTCAGCCAACCTCTTCGTATCGGGGCTGGCGCCTGCGATCTACATGGTGGTCTTCGGCGGACTCAATGCTACCGAGGTTCGGAGGCACTGGATTGAATCATTCTTCCGTGAGTGATCGCTGCATTTGAGCCGCTGCCCAAGAACCCTGTGTACTGACTTCTGTGCGCTGATCAAGGAGACCGACTGCCCTCACACCTTGGCTGGACGCCTTCGCCCGTGGAGATCCAGGCGACTGACATATTCTCCATGTCCTCCGCCATCGCAAATGCTACAGGTGGGCCGATTCCCAACCCGCCGTTCACGTGCCAGACGACTTCTGCAGTATAAGCAGCAGGCGAAGGTCACGGTGTGTAAGGATATATTCCTATATCTTCGAAGTCTAGGTCTGAAGTGGACACGGGCTCTAGCTGGTACACGTTACTCGGCTTCTATCTGAATGTCGAGAAATGTGGCTTATCTAAGCCACTATTTCCTGTATGAAGAACGGAGATATAGCGCATGTGTGGCTTTCGTGACCATAGATTCTTGGCCCTGTCCAGGTCTGGTTGCCACTTTCCAAGTCGACTGTCATGACCACCATGTAGAGTACCTAGGAGATAATTAAGGGGACTACTGTCTCAAAATCGGCGGGAAGATTTGAAGATACGATGGCCCACCACTTGCGAGGTTGGGCATAATTCTTCTAGCAGTCCACTGCGATTTCCCGACAACCTGTAATACCGCTAACCGCCTATGGGTGTGGAGCCAACTTTAGAAAGACCGGTGTGAATAGTATAGGTAAACATTCCTTGAACAGCCAGGGCGTTCCTGACACCTGCCAAATTATGGTTTCCTTCCAAGGTTGCTCCTTTCCAAGTTGAAATATTCTCCTTCATGAGTTTGGCTTCTCTATAATAGTCTCGGATCGCAGAAAGGCTGCCCACGCCACAAACTGCAGATTTCACGATTTTCCCTCGCACTTCATGTTGAAGTATGAAGAATGTGATGAATTGTTTCTACTTGACAGACTACTCAAAGGGAATAACAGCTTCTATATATAGGGTAGTCACGGATCAACTACTCTCCGTACCCACTGATAAATTGGCCGTTGGGCTACGTAATACGGTAATAGTCCGTCTGGCTGAAAGGTCAAAATCTTTAACACTTCAACACAGAAATCATCATCTCATCTTCAAAAATGGCCGCCCAGACACATATCGTCAACCCGCGCGACGGCCACGCCCACACCCACACAGTAATATTCCTCCACGGCCGCGACAGCATCAACACCGAATTCGCCAGCGAGCTCTTTGAGAGCGAGGCGTCCGAGCCGGTAGGCCAGCCACGCTCACTGGCCGACCTTCTCCCAACTGTCCGCTGGGTCTTCCCCGCCGCGCCTCTCATTCCGTCGGCACGCTTTGATACCACTCCATCGCAATGGTTCGATATGTGGTCCGTCGAGGATCCGAGTGAGCAGAGCGCGCTCCAGCACGACGGCTTGCGGAGGACGGTGCCCGCGATCTTGGACCTCGTGCAGGCCGAAGCGGCGTACGTGCCGCAGGCAAACATCTTCTTGGCCGGAATCAGCCAGGGCTTTGCGGCCGCGTTAGCGGCCTATTTTGCCGGCGGGCAGCCCAAGCTCGCTGGGTTGGTGGGGTTGAGCAGCTGGATGCCGCTTGAGGGAAAGGACGGCCTAACGCGGTTGTTTGCAGAGGTTGGGCCCCGGCTGGATGCAGTGTTACTCACGCCCATTGCTCTGTTTCATTCGAGCGACGACAATGTCGTTCCAGTGCAAAATGGCAGGGCTTTACGTGAGGCACTGGAACAGTCTGAGCAGGCGGTGGAGTGGCATGAGTATGAGGACGGAGGACATTGGGTCAACGAGCCGCAGGGTGTGGATGATATTGTGAGCTTCCTGAAGCGGAATATGTGAAAGTAGGTTTTTCACGTGGACGTTACTCTTGCCTATAGCGTGCGACCACGACAGGCTCTACACCTTTCAATCTACACTGGGACGAAGTACATGCTCTCTGGGCTTACCTAATTCATAATGGCTACTTCGTAGGGGCGAGCAAGAGACGTCGGGAATCACGCCTTCCAAATCCACAGGATCAGACCTCCGAACACAATTTTCTGAGATATGATTGTGTGTGAAGGGGGCTGTTCGTGAAGGGGTCCTCTGACTTATCCGGCCTATGGCAATGATACCGTAGATACAATCCATGAGACAAGACATTGTAACGAGGAAACGGGGGAGGTCTACACTACGCCCAGAGGGCAGTCACGACGGTTAGTAAACGTCTGACAAACTTCAAGATAGGTAGGTAAACAACGATAAACCCTCCTCGACCCTCTCAGGCTCCCTCCGATCAATACCCGGTTCTTAGCACCCCCCTCCCCATCACCACCACAGACCCAGAGCATGAGCATTCCCGTGGTCAAGTTATCGACAGCGACGAAAAAAGCGCCTCCATTACCTTGTCCACTGTCAGCTTTGGAGCACATCATGGATATCTTCGACCCGTTCTCCCGATATTGCTGCTTATAGGTGGCGCCCGCCGCGGCGCCGCCGACATCAGGATGGGACCGTCTTTCACACATAATATCAATAGTTGTCTGCGGGCTGACAGACGCGGCGCAGTCAAATGAGAAGCATTGGTGAACGTGGGATGAACTTCCACATCGAGACCCCACACCGGGAGAAGATGGTTGCTGACGTGCAGATGACCCATCCGCGCATTCATTGGAATCGTGATATCGGTGTGGGATCTGATGCAACGCAGGCGCAATTCGCAGAGCCTCATCCACCCACACCTTCGAATGCTTGTCACATGGTTCGGCGTTCGCCAAAGCCCGATCTGCTGCCACTATGGCCAGGCCATATAAAGGCCTCACTCGTCTGCAGCTTTGAAAAGAAGCGCACAGAATAAGGCTCTGGACTATCAAAAATAGGTCTCCCACTGACATTCTCAATATGGGCGATTCTGAACCATCTCCATCGTGCCTCAGCGCAGAACGCCATGATACGCCTACCGACTACGCAATGCACTACCTCGGATGCACGGAGTTCTGGGAGCGAAAAGATTACTTCGAGGGTCTCAATGATAAGCAGCCTAGAGCGCAGAAACGGATCGAAAATGAGCTCCAGCGCATTCAGTATCTCCGCGGCGTCCTCAAGAATGCCGCTGACGAGTCGGTATCTGTTCTTGTCAAAAACTTGGAAGAAAGTATGGAGATCTGGAGACACAATGATCTCTACCGTGGCGAGTTCGGTATTCGCGATGTTCAGGAATGGAGGAGTCGTAAGGGCAAGGCCAATGGTATCCCCGACCCGAAGTTCGACTGGGAGTCCACCCAGCAGCCCACAGCCTACCATCCGAACGACGACATCAAGGCTTACTTGATAAGCTACCAAAACGGAAAGCCTGCCCCCGATCTAGAGAAATTCGGACTGAGCGGCCATTTTCCCGACCACAAAATTCCCGTTTCCCAGGTGCTACAACCCTCGACCCCGGACCCAAATGCGCGGGCTTGGTCCAAGCTGGTAAACTTGAATTCTCCGGATGGGGATGACAGAATTCACTACCTTCACCTACCTGCCAATAACATGGCTGTGAGTTGCCACCTTCGAGTGTTCTGGTGTACGTGACCTCGTCTTCGGGGTTGCATCAACTTCAAAAGCTAACAATGCATGGATTTTACTCTGCAGTGGGTTCAGGTGGGTCTCATGTGCACATCGACTACATAGGTGATACCCTGACAAACGGAAACAGCGCTGACTTCGAGTTTAGGAATCCATGGCGGCGTACTTCGGCGATCCAAAAAAGGCGGACATGCTGCTCAGGCCGCAATTCTGGAAAGGCCAACAACATGGTGGGAAATCGGCTGAGATCCATGCCCGTCATTTGCGGCCGCTTTGCGAGATGGTTCCTTCAGGTCAGTATCACAGCCCTAGAGTCGCCGTCTAGCCACAGGAAGCTCCCTCGAGCTCTGACTGTTGCTTGTAAACACCGACAGACCCGACGGAAGTCGATGCGGCGCCTACAAATATGGTGTTGTTCGTAAGTGGCCAGCACATCAAAACATGCGGATTTTGATCTTGTTGCGGCTAAACACTGTGAAGATGCCATATCTACACTGGGAGACGGACCGTCAAAGAGAGGGCGTTGCTCGATTTCTCGAGCGAGAAGAACAGATGGATCGGAACAGAAGAGAAGAGAGCCAGGAGAAACAGAGGGAGAAGAGAAAAATCGAACGTGGCGACTTGTTCATTCCCAGCCGTAACGCGCGTGGCCTGGTCGCTTTGGCCAGGTCTCCAACTAACATGTCAGCCAGAACGACCAACCAACCTTTCTTGCCAGGGATGATGGGAAGACTTATGAGCCAAGTCGCCAGTACCATACACTCACGGTCGTATGTGCAACACAAACCTCTCTACAAAAGCGACGAAAATGGCAGGGTAATCGCTAGCTCGGGGAAAGCCACAGGCTCACTTGGTCAGGTGCTCATTGACGCCGCCAGGCTGTACGAGGCCATCACGACGTATCGTGACAAGATGCTCATTCGGGAGTATCTGTACCATGACCCTCCTCTCCATCCTCGTCGTACACTTGATCAAGCTTACTACTCGACGCTGAAAACTACCAGAAATCGAGATCGTGATCAAGTGGTGTACAGAGGCACAAGGCCAGATCCGCCACATCCTATCGACGCCAAGGGAAAATGGACCTGCTTCGACGAAGAGACAGATGGTGAAGACCAGCGCAAAGGCGACACAACGAACAAACAAGGCGAGGACCAAATGTGCATGAGATGTACCAACCACGTCCGCAAAGTTTCGCGCATTCTCATGGTCGACCAATTGTGGATGTGGATCCTGGACGAGAAGACGATTATCACAGCCTTCCCCAAGCGATACGGCCTGAACAAACAAGATCCGTCCGGAGTACATAAATCCATCAGACAAAAGTTGAAGAGTCTGAAGCCTGGACACATCAAGACTGTTTTCGACCTGGCCCTGATCATCTTGGACGAGCTGACGACCGTTTTCTTTGACCGTACGAACACTTCGGTCAGTTTTGCCTTCCTCCACCTCATCCTCTTATTTTCAATGGATTCTAATATCAAAATTACAGGACGAGCAACCCGAGGTCCTCAATATCTTCTCCGAAACTATAGGGAAAATCGTAGGTCGTCTCCATATACCTATAGACCTTCCGTCATCCTCGGGCACCCAGTTCGGCAGGCATTGAAGGGCACATATAAAGTATGCCGGACTACTGGTACTAACTTGTCGACCCTCAGAACAACAGCCAGACACATAGTTATCATCAGCTTTGGGACTGGACCCGGCGTCTCGACAAGTTTGGCTCGCCGACATCTTCCCCGACTAACCTAAGCGAATTCGTTGTACCGCTCCTCAGCATCAGCGCCGAGGGAAAGCTTCAGGAAGAAATCAAAGATGTCATTGACGAACTTAGCATCATGCTATACCTCACAACTCAGCAGCTTGAAGTAATCAAATGCTTCATCAACCACATCAGCAAAATGTTGGACCCGAAGTACCAACTGGGGTCGGCAACTGCAGCTGGCTCGCCAACTTCACCTGCCTCCCCGAGTACCTTTCCTGCATCACCCGGCTCAGACTCATCAATCAATGTACCTGACGGATCGAAGAAAAGAAAATTCGACTGGTTTACGAGGATTGCGGCAGACTTGGTGAGCTCGGTCGAGGGTGGACTCGCAGAAATGAAGGCTCTGAAAGAGAGTGCGTTGAGCACGTCGGAAAGTGTATGTTCATACAGTCTTCTCAACGGTGATAACTCGAACGTCTAATTTGTAAAACAATAGCTGGAAAATCTTCTGGCTCTGAAGCAACAGCAAGCTTTCGTTGTCCAGGCATGGCAATCTGTTCAACAGGCGGACGAATCTGCGAGACAAGGCCGAGCAATCATGGTTTTTACTGTCATTACGATTATATTCGTAAGTCTATACAATCACCATGTTCCCCTAAACCCTTCAATGCTGACTCCACGTCGTCATATAGCTTCCTCTAGCATTCATCGCCAGCATATTTGGTATGAATAACAAGGATATCTCAGGGGCTGACGCGCCGATGACCCTGGAACAGCAGTTCAAAATGATGTGTGAGTTTCATCGCAACACCTCGAACAGAAGCTTTGGGCAACTTACTGACAAAATGTTGATATACAGTCTCCATCTCCGGTAGTCTCATACTAGTTGTGCTCGTCTTTGCCTACAGCAACTTTGTCCGGACCCTTGTCTGGATTCCCTATCGATATCTGGTCATACTGACGCTCGTGAAAACACGACTATACGACAAGCTTTACCTTACACTCGGCTGGAGATCAAGTTCACTCACTCGCAAGATAGAAGAGAAGGTCCAAGGCATGAAAGAGATGGTGAAGAAGAACAAGAGGAAGCGGATCTTGGACGAAGTCAAGCAGAAACACAAGGAGGATGCCCAGAGTCAGGCAGAAGTGCATCCACCCGCCGTCACGACTAGGTCTCCATCTACGACTCCTGCATCCAACAACACAACCATCACGTGGGCTGAGGACCTCTCATCGGCGCGCGCCTCGACTCAACTTCCTGTGAGTCACTTCGGGTCATCCAGCCGGGATATTGAATCTGGGAACGGGCCCCGGCACTCGCGGCGTTCTTTCCACATGCACGGGCATCTTCGACCTCCCCGGCCAGGTTCGACCTCGGAAGGAGTGCAGACCACACCCAGTTTGATGAGAGATGGAGCCGGAGCGTGGCCCATGCTTTCCATTTCAGTACCCACGCCCACACGGCCGGAAAGCTGAGTATTTGGGGAATTTTAATGCGATCCTGGACTATGGGGGGGGGGCGGGGTGTTCTCCCTTTATTCGTGTCACCCACCCCACCACACTGGCGACTTTTGGAAGGGAGGATATATCGCGTGCCGTTGTCATTCTGGAAGGCTTCCCTTCGTAGAACTTATTGCATATTCGGGGGGTAATCCGGGTCACGCGGTCGATCCCTCGTCGATCCACGTAGGGTTACTACCTAGGTGTAGGTATGAGGCACCGTAGCCTATAGCTGCCCGTTGACCGCCACAAGGTCGATTGCGTGCTTGGCGCTATGAGACCGTTATGAAACTTCCTGCATGCGGGCGTGGAGGTGTATTATATCCGTCCGCTTGTGA
This sequence comes from Ophiognomonia clavigignenti-juglandacearum, assembly GCA_003671545.1. Classification (NCBI taxonomy): domain Eukaryota; kingdom Fungi; phylum Ascomycota; class Sordariomycetes; order Diaporthales; family Gnomoniaceae; genus Ophiognomonia; species Ophiognomonia clavigignenti-juglandacearum. The sequence continues at coordinate 484 of PYFS01002591.1, read as the reverse complement.
CGAGTTACTTACTCCAGCTTTCTACCTTTTCTTCTTGGCAGAGGTCGTGATACCCTCACGTATTCAGTTCTGTTGTTGACAAGTGCCTTTTGTGCGCGCATGCTTATTAGTACACACGGAGTTGATTCCAACCATGAGCGCGCTAACAAGCAGACTCCGTGCTGCGTTCGGCTCCAGATCCCGCCGGGCCCGCCCGGACTCTTCTGGTCAGCTCTCTCCCGAGCCAGAACCCGGAACTAGTAGCCCCGGGTACAACAAGGGCGAGCCGGTAGTCGCGGACGGCAGTACTGTTCGAGATGATGGGTTGCTGACGTTCGACGAGGCGACCAAGGGTGGGCTTGGCCGCCATCTTGGGTTTTGGTCTACTTATTTCTTGATGTAAGTGCCTATCTTGTACCTTGCTGCGTACAATGGGTGGGTTTCTTTTTTTTTTTTTTTTTTTTTTTTTTTTTTTGTGTCATGGCTGTTAAGACGGGTACTCTAG
>PYFS01002556.1:0-21514 GCA_003671545.1 Ophiognomonia clavigignenti-juglandacearum | reverse complement strand
GGGTAATCAACTCTTTACTGTGCTGATATATACAAATCGCGATGAATTTCAAATTTTGCATAATTTTCGTTTAATTCTTTATTTTTTTTTTTTAATTATACGGCGCCCCCCGAGATTTTCCCCTTTTCCCCTCCCGCGCCCCTTCCGACCCCAAAAAAAAAAAAAAAAAAAAAAAAAAGGAACCATGCCCCAGCAACAACAACAGCTCTGGACCAAGCCCCCCAGCCCGGATGGCGCCCTTTGGCAGAAGCCCCCCGGGTCGCCGCCGGTCCCGGGTGAGCCGGCGGACGCGACCCCGCTCACCCCGGAGGCGGCGCGCGTGCGCAACCCGGGCAAGCGCTACGCGCAGATCGTCAAGCTCAAGCCCGAACACTACGACGAATACAAGAAGGCACACGCGGCCGTGTGGCCCGAGGTGGCGAAGCAGATCAAGAATTGCAATATTATTGATTGTACGTATTTTGAAAAATCATGTGTGCTTTCCGGGCGAGGGTGAGGTCGCTGCACATGTCCCCCGAGTTCCCTTGTGGGTGTGGCCCGGAGCTACCGGCGGACGGACGACTTACTCGCGTGTTCACTTGCCTTCTCGCGGGGAAGAACGCGCACAACTCCCTGTCGTGCAGCATTGAGGGACACCACCATAGCCGTCTCCCCCTCCCTCTTCTCCCCCTTCCTCTTCCAGCCTCATCATCCCTACATCAACATGCCTCCGTACTGACGACTTCCCTTCTCCCACCAACAGACAGCATATTCTACGACGCTACGACCTACATCCTCTTCGCGACGTTCAAGTACGTCGGGTACGACTACGCCGGCGACATGGAGATGATGCGCGAGAACCCAAAGGTGCGCGAGTGGTGGAAGATGACGGATGCCTGGCAGGAATCGTTGGTCGAAGGAGCCAAGGATAGCGAGTCGGGCGAACCGTCGTGGTGGCAGCCATTGGAGGAGGTGTTCTACCAGGCATAAACAAGAAAAGGTGGAGGGGCTGCCTGGCTGGTGCCCGGTAGCTACTGTATCTGTATCTTGTAGCCGACAATTGGATGTTTGTTTTGGTGCATCTGGTGGCCTGTGTGATCTCAACTGCAATCGTGACCTGGGTTGGAAACTAATGATAAATCACTTTGAATTCAGCAACCAATAGTCATGCTATATTCGGTTGTCATCCGGTATTTCTAAGTACTCGTCTTCCTAGGCCATAAACCAATCGTTTTGAAGGCAGCTATCTTCTATTCATGGGGAAAATGTTGTCTCAATAACATATCTAAATAGCTATTCTTGGATTTATAGCCGTGTACACATGAGCCAGTCGAGGAAGACCACGGCCACAAGTCAATCACGCGACTCCTCTTCCTTTGTCTTGCTGCTTCGTAGATGAATGCATTTAGCTTGACCACACTGCCCAAAACCCACAACTATTATTCCCGTTCCCACGTTCCTCCGTCCTTCACCACCCATCGCCCACACCTGGACTTGACGTCTCCTCCCAAGAACTCACACCATACCGCATCTATCCAAACCCCCAGACCCCCCTCCCTCTTCCCAAACTCCCGTCCTTTTCATTGGTACAAAACAACGCAGGAAGCCCTCTTCCTTCTGCCTTTCCTCGTCCTGCCTAGCGTACTTGACCTAGCACTCTCATAGTATATAGCCACAGTCCCAAGACATCAAAGAAGCGCCCGAGTATCCGTCTGTCTGGCGCTGCTCCCGTGTCTCAAATATCGCTCCACGTCTGTGGCGATATACCACCACACCTTCCCCTCCTTCCCGACGTCTCAAGAATGGCATCTCACAAACCACCATGTCGTGTTCTCATAATTGCGCCTGGCACTTCCCCATCCATCAGCACGGTAGTTTTCAGAGTTGTGTCTGGCACTGCCATATATCCACGAGTTCCAGTATCATGTCTTGGCCAGACGAAACTGTGGCACTCTAAATACTGTCTGTGTGTAGAGATCGCTAGGCTTCAGCGCTTTGTTCGTTGGTGTCCACATCCTGCCAGAATATTTACATGTGAGACCTATGGAGTATAAGTTATACCACGGAAGAATGAATCTGTAGCTCACAATGAGCCAAATACTTTGCTGCCGCAATACGCCGGCGTGCAAAGCAAATTGTACTCAGCCATCACATGATTTATTAGGGGCAAGAAGGTAGGAAAGAAATTTCAATTCCTAATGTAACTACCTAGGTACTTAGAACTTAATGAGTGTGGTACTTCTTGGTTCGCAGATGGTCTCCATGCCCCACACGGCTTCAATGACCTTACGAGTCTGTTCGATGAATATGAATACCTGACTCGAAATCAAGGTAGGACCGAGTAGTGTGGCACATGGCCACGGTGCTGGGGTGGGTTGACGTCAAACGTGAAGTGGAAAGAATTGACCTCGTGAAATCGTACTACTCCCTTCAGGGCGCACGCGTTCTCTCGGGTTGCAAGCTCGGCAACTTCTTCTTTGTCACGCCTTCCTTAGTGCTGTTCATAGACAAGCATCCATTGGACGAAGGACCAACAGAAGCCCCTCCACGACCCAGGGCCTCGGAAACTGATCAAACATGCCAACCCAGATTGAGCGACGTCGTTCCCTTTCATTACTTCCCTAGAAGAGGTGTCGCGCCATATCAAACAAACGAAAAAGAAATGAATAGAAAGTCTTGATTGAGGTGAGGAACCCGACGGGCTAGCTGACCCAGAGTGGTAGCCATGTGCCCGCCATGTCGTGACGACGGAGCTGATCGTATCCGAAGTGCAGGCGTAATTGCTGTCTGCCTGCACCTTGTTGCCTGATCTTGTGCTCGATTCGGACTCGATAGAGAAGCTTGTGCTAGTGCTTTCTCACTAACGAGACTGATATCCCTCTGATATGTCGATGTCCCAGCAATTGGTACACCGGGCGAGCCGTTCAGCCAGTGTCAGAATACAGCCGCGGCGGGCACACCTAGGCAAAATGCCAAAGTGACCCATCTGCGAGCCTTTTCTGAACTGACCGAGCCATAAGAGAGAGAGTATTAACCGAAAAAAAGTCGATAAACGGGGTTGAGTGGAGATGATTGCAGACTGAGTTCCCTGAGCGACGAGATGATTCTAATACGTAAAAGAAACGCCGGCAGACAGCCCACGGCCGCATGGCCTGCTGTCTACCAGTGTCGCTCAGGGAAAAACAATCTCTCCATGTAAAATAAAAGTGTTTGGCGAGGCGCCAGTTGCCGATATGCTCATTCAGGACGGTCTGGTTGCAGTTGCCGAACGCAGCCTGTTTCATCGAAGACTGAAAGTCAGCACACTAGTCAGCAAGTTCCCTCCGGCCAGCGTTATGAAGCACACCAAACTCGAAGGAGAATTCCTTACAGGAAGTTTATGGGCCGGGCAAAATTTGTTCACTCACACTCTCTTGCTCGAGTCTTCAGCGGGGGCGCCGGCGGCACCTTCGATGCGAGCACGAGGGTTGTTGGCAGCCTGCTGCGCGGCGTTGCTTTTGGGGTCTTGCTTGTACTTGTAGACAGTCCAGTCGAAGACGTAATCGTACTGGAACCCCTCACGGACAAACAGGTCACGGAAGATCTTGCGCAGGTAGCTGTAGTCGGGCTTGTCGTCGAAACGCAGGGAACGGGTGTAGTTTAGGTAAATGGCGAACTCGTTGGGGAAGCCGCGGCACAGGACCTCGGTAGGGGTGGTCATCTTCTTCTCCATGATGCGGTCGTACTTCTGCTTCTTGGTGGCAGCCTTCAGGCCCTGCCAGGGCAGAGAACCTCGACAGAAGTAGAGCATCACGTAGCCCAGAGACTCCATGTCGTCACGGCGGGATTGCTCTATTGACAAGGTTAGAAAAAACACCAGATCGAGAGTGCGAGGGTTGCACGTACCGACACCCAGATGAGTGTTGATGGAGGCGTAACGGGCAGTGCCAGTCAGGTTCTTGTTCTCTCTGTACGGGATGTGGAAGTGCGTCTTGGGGTCGCGGTACTTCTTGGCCAAACCAAAATCGATGACATTGACCTGGTTGCCACGCTTACCGATGCCCATCAAGAAGTTGTCTGGCTTGATGTCACGGTGGATGAAGGACTTGGCGTGGATGTACTCGATGCGAGATATGAGCTGGTCGGCCAGTAGGAGGACGGTCTTCAGCGAGAACTTGCGATTGCAGAAGTTGAAGAGATCCTCCAGACTGGGGCCGAGCAGGTCAAGGACCATGGCATTGTAGTCGCACTCGGTACCGAACCAGCGAACGAAGGGAATGCCAACACCACCGGCAAGGGACTTGTAGACGCGGGCCTCGTATTCGAGCTGAGGATGCTTGGCCTTGACGCTCTCGAGCTTGATGGCTATCTCCTCGCCGGAGATGATGTTGGTGCCCAAGTAGATGTCACCGAATGAGCCGGAGCCAATCTTCCGGCCGATGCGGTACTTGTTACCGACACGCAGGTCCTGGAGTGATGTTAGCTTGGCGTCATGGTGTAGGTAAATAGCTCGGAGGCAGGAAGGTGGTAATGTTGTCAGAGCGAAGATTCACGTACCATGGTCGTCATCTTGGCAGATATTCGATGTGGATTTCGTCCTTACGGAAGAGGAGGAGTGAGTCGTCGAGGATGTTGGTTGGCGGCTGAAGAACTGTTAATTAGATGTGCGGTGGTTAGACGATGAAATGTAAAGTATAGGACGCAGCCGGGTCGGGGTGGTGCACGGCGGTGTGATGCAATCTGGAGTGAAATGGAGTGGGTTGCGAAGTTGGGGTTGGTAGGTGGAGAGATGCATCCAAGAAGAGAGTGGTGGTGCGAGAGTTGAATCAAGTGAGTGAAAGGGGTTTTGCCTTGTTGTCCAGGTAGCAATCAGGATTGCCATCCAACAAGCAAGCTGACAGGGAAAAGGAGGCAGCAAGGGCAAGAACTTGGGAAGGAGGTCACAGCCACCACGTTGCAGCCTGGTCTGTCTTCGAGGCCTGACGAGGTGGGAAAGAGGGCAACAGCCATGCGCAAGACGTACGACAGACACAACAGACCGAACGAATGATGATGCTGTGCTTTTGGATTGGGCTGATATGATTGATGATGGTGACCTCGGATAGCCAGTGGACGGTCGATGGGGACCCAGGGGCAAAAGAGGAAGAAGCTCAAGCCAAGGAGAGATGTTGGATAAGCACCTTACCGAGCGAGGATATCGCGTTCAGGGTGTGCAGATTGCTTGTGAGTGTGGTCGTCGTCGTCGGCGGCGGGTGGTTGCTTTCGGTACCAAGGGGGTTTCGGATCAGGTCAAAATCCCTCAAACCAGACAACTGAAAAGGTTGCTGATTATTCGAAAAATCAAGAGGCACGAACACCCGAAGACCACAAGTGAGATTCCTGCCCCAACAATGCTTCGTACAAGAACGAAGTCGTCGTTGGATGGGAAGGTGGTGTGTTGGATGCGGGATGTCGAGAAGAGGAAGGGAAAGGCGGAAGGTTGACAAAGAACGTGGAGATTGGGGAGGTGTAGGGGCTGTCTGAAAAAGGGTGCAGGCGTTCAAAGTGGGGAGGCTGCTACCAACTTCCAAGGTTGTGGGTCGGAACTGGCAAGCCACTAAGTAACTAGTAACTCGGGTACCGGTTGACTTGCTGGTACCTAGGTAGGCGCCGTGACTGCTACGGGACACACGCAGCGACCGCTCCAGGCTCTCGCCTGCCCTAGACCCCTGCTCTCTCACTGCACGATCAGAGGCATTGGGCATCAGCGAACTCGCGGCACGCGAGCGGCTAAGACCTGACAGGGATCCACATGAGCACTGTTTGCACACTTTGATGTTTCTTTGTCCTTCGGCTGCCGACCCTGGAATATACCCTGCAGAACCCATTCTGAGACCGTGCATATCTGGCATGAAATTCTCCGCTTGCACTGTGTGCCGCGTTAATCGCTTGAGCCCAATCTTGATCCATTCCTCCCGAACGCCTCCACCCCGATCAGACGTCGTTGAGCCCTGAATTTGCATTGAAAGCTGACAGCGAGCGATCCAAAAAGTGATCAAATTCAGGCAATCGGGCAACAAGGTGCCTTCGCAGCCGGGGTAACATTAACAGCCTCAGGCACACACGAAATGAAATCACAGTCTCACGGCCTCATCAAAAGACATCTCCGCCAAAGCCCGCCAGCCTCTTCCTCAACTCAGCGGGGTTCCCTCCTGCACAGTCAGCAACAGTGATGACTTGACCAATTTGCTGACCGACCCGGGCATCGGATGATTAGCAGCCTTCTTGGTGTTGCAGAGGTGTGCAACTGCATATGTCACGAGACAACTTAGGTACGGACTGTCTCCTGTCGAAGCCAACCCAAAGTTACAAGCTCCCATCATGAGCGGTCCGGATGGCAACAGCCAGTTTTTGTGCCTACTCGGTCCGGCACCACAGCACCTATTCGATATGAAGGACTTGCGGAAACCCACTATAGTCTCTCTACGCCAGTATAGGACAAACACGGAGTCTAAGAGCTGCCCCTCCACGAAACAGGCGTACACACCTGTCACGCATGGGAAAGACTCATCCGACCACTCGCCAAAGTCGGCGCTTATTTAGCAAGACCATGGAGAATGCAACGGCCCGCTGCACCCCACCCAGGTCGACACCTAGCTTCGCCATCCTGTATTGGTCTGGCGCTTGAGAGCATATCCGTGCGTGGTACTATTCTTCAGCACTTATTAGTACTCTTGCTACCGTCTTTCATTTCTATTTTTGTTTTGCATAGCATTGAGACGGCCGACGCGGCCGTTACGCCAACAACTTCACTATACGGCCTCGACATGTCATACGGCTGTCCCGCCCGCGCGGTTCGCATGGTTCGCAAACTCACCGGCGGCATCTTTATATGATCCGCCTTATATACCCACAAACGTTGTCAGGCTGGGAAGCAATGCGGTCCTGCCTTTTCGGTCGTGGTATCCGCACCCTCGTCGTAGCAGCCCGTCATGCCAGACCCTAACTTCAGCTGTGAATGCTTTTTTGGAAGATGTATGAATATATGGCAACGCTGAAGTACATCAGATCATACTCTGTACCGTACTGACTCAGAACAAACCGGAATCCAAATGCACACTGCAAAATCACGATACTCGTGTGAAACGACGTCACACTCCGCGGCACCTCAATGACGCCCAATTCATCGGCTCGAAGGATATTCCCTCCACCTCCATCGCATAATATCATAATTCATACCCTTCGTGCCCACGATTGCTGCGGTACGCACAAAACTTTCCATTGTGTCCAGCAGGGGGCATCAGTTCGCCTCGAGACAACGTCCAAAGACTGTCCTGGGATTCCTGTATGTCGCAGGCAGAGATGTGCGAACCCGAGACATGAACAAATGGGGGGTCAAGGAGGTCCTTCCTGCTTTTGACGAATAGGGATGGCATTGACGGTATCTCGCCTGCCCAGGTGCCAAGCACCTCCCGAGGTGCCTCGCTTCGAGCTGCTTATATCATGACTTCAGCTCATAGCTGCTCCCCGGCGCCAAATTAGTCGTTTATAGTTTTTGGTGTAGTGGTATAATGTACAACTCCCAGGGATTGATATTCCGGTTCGCCACCGCATGGCCCACAATTTGAAGTACTTCCATCACCATACAACTTTCTGGTGTGCTTAAGGTTGCGACCTACGTGATTCTATGTTGATTGCAAGTCCGCTCATTCTCATGCCCATTCGCATTTATCCTATCTATGGAGCCGCACGGTGGCGAACCGGAATATTAATCCCTGGGAGTTATACTATGGTATCGTACTTTTTTTTTCCCCTGTCAAATATTTAACCCGTGCCACCCCAACCACCCAAAATGTAACCCTTACCCATTTTATATTAAAATCAATATTGCTATATATATTAAGGTTAGAATTTTTCAATCACTACTATTACGATATTTTGAAATAAAAATATATATATAATATAATTTAATAAATAATAATATATACTTATCCAAAATTCATATTTCGAAAACGGGTATATAAATTCGAATTTTTTTATCGTTCTAAAAATGCCTGGTATTTAATTAGCTACGGGTAGATTCGGTATGCTATTTATATCAAAGAGTTTACCTATTATAAATAAAATCGTAAAATCGATATCTCTAAAGAATCTTTTAATAAATTCGAAGAATAGGTCGTTTATTTATATAAAAAACAACGTATTTTATAATCCGATATCGTTATAATATCTATAATATTTTTTGATTTTATTATTAGCTAAATTGTTATTCGAAATACTCTTTACCGATATAGATATCAACGTTATAACGTTCGCCGTAAGCCCTCGATTACTTCTATAAATTAATATAAACAAAAAGCTTTCGCCGAAATATATTAATATTACGGAGAATAAACTCATAATTGAATAATCAATTAAATTAATATACTATGTATATAGTCTATATACGTATAGTGCTAATTATTAAGCATGCCTATAGTTCTAGGAGGTCGCGTCGCTAAAGAGATAAACTTTCAAAGCAGACCTTTCTAAATTATAGGGCAATAGCGTTGAAAGAAATAGAGTTAAAGAGAAACGGAAGCATTATGCTTGGCCAAAGTATAATATAACTAACTATTCAATTGTGAGTTCATTCTCCGTAGATGGTCCAGGATTAACATTAATACTTTAGACGAACTAGATATAAGTTATTAAAAAAGCTTATTATAAAACCTAAGTTATGCATCGACTTAAGGAAAGATTCGATATAATATATATTGCAGAGAAATATATACGAAAACGTAGATGGATATTTTAGGGGTTGATTTATAGCTTTAAATTTAACGGTATAATTAAAAGACCGGCTTTTTTTTTAAAAAAAAAAAAGAATAGAAAACCATTAACGAGGATTTATATCGCGAATATATAATATTTAAAATCGATAATTAGAATTCGGATAACGAGGGTTTGAGCGTACGAAATCATTTTTATATAAAATAATACTCTAAATTATAAAGCTACCGGCATTATCGCTGATCTTTATATTCGTAGCATCGTGATTTTCGAATAGCCCTTGTGCTCGTTGGATTTTAACCCGATCGAATCGGTGTAGAATAAAATAAAGAATTATATTTAATATCATTATGGCGAGATTGAGAAACCGTCTATAAATCAGCTACGTTAATGGATATACGAGGCCTAGGGAGCTATTTTAGAGACATATCTCGAAGATTTAATTGTAATAATGCTATAGCGTATATAAAATATAAACGACGCTGATAGATTATATATTAAATAGTAGATTCCATATTATAGTATATTTGTAGCCTTTGAAAATGTCTAGAAATCAAACCTTTGCTATAGTAAATAATCCCTATTATAAACCCTAGTAAAGTAGCTGGCGGTACCCACAGTACTTAGCTAGAGGGGAAATAATTACCCATCCTACTATAGTACAATTATATACAGGTGTATGCCGGGCACTCCGGTTCAAAACACATTATTTTCAAATTTGGGTTTGTCGGCTAAATCTTAATAGTTTAGCTCCTGAAATAGTATATATTCCATTTTCGTTATATTCAATTTAGAAGATGAAAATACGAAATATAATTTTATATTACGCATTATTATTTAATTATTAATAAAACTGGTTAGTATTGGAAATAAAATATAATATTTCGATATTTTTATATTGAAACAATACCTGCTCTAATTAGAGTATAAATTAATATATAATATTTATATAAGTAAAAAATAATATATACTATTAGAAATCCTATTCTATATATTATAAAGTGAATTTCTATTATTTTTATTTCAATATTTAAAATTCTAAGAAAAATATCAATTTTTTAATTATTGATTTAAATCGAAATATAAGTTATTTAATACCATATGAACTAATAGAATAATACATCTACTATATAATAAATTATTTAAAATATTATCTATAAAGCTATTACTAGAATTATAAAATATATTTCAAATTTTCATTTTTATTTAATATTGTACATTATAATAATAAATTAATATTCGTATATAAAGTAAGATTTAAAATCTATTTATATCAATATATGAAAAATAAGATAAATAGATTTTTAGAATATATTGATAAATAATTTTAGAAAATTTAAAAATTTATATTATTCCGTTAATTTTGAATTTTAAATATATTATATAATAATTACAAATGTAATAAATTTAATTTATATTTATATCTAGTATATTCGAATTATATATCGCGGATTTTCTATAGTTTATTTATAAAATCTTAACTATAAAATTAATTTTGCATTAAAAACAGAATACCGGAAATATATTCGTAAATAATTTATATAACCCCTGTTTTTTCTATTTATATAAAGCAAGGTAAGGATTATTTTGAAATTTATTATTAATACTATTATTTCTACTAAATCCGTCTATATAATAGCTGCAATATCAAAATTATTCTTTATATATTTTCATTTCAATAAATGTTTCTTTTATATATTTAATATTATCTATAATAACTATGAATTAAAATCTCTACTATTAATTTCCGTTTTAATAATAATAAATATAAAATTCGATATATAAAACGCTTGATTTTCTAAATTTAATTAACCTATTTGACTCATATATAAATAATAAGTATATTAAATATATAATTTTATTATTATAGGAACTATAATGTAAGCCCAGCCGGGCTTATAGAAGTTCATAACTTCTTAGTCAGCTTTGCCCAATCGGGCAATTTAAGTAGCAATAGGCATTGCAAATACGCTAGCTCTACAATTAGCTGCAACGCTAATGCTAATCCCAATCGGGACTAACGCCTTTCGAAGCCGCATTTAGACTTAGTTGACGGCAGCTTTACGGCTGCCACTTTCTCTTCACTTTTTATAAACCAACAATAAAATCAATTTATATTTATATATAATATATATTACATTTTTTCGCTCTATCTATAAGTTCCCTAAAATAACGTTATATTACAATTTGAGAATAATATACGCCTATATATAATATTGGTAAATATTAAGATTTATCGAGATATATTATAAAAGAAATTATAAATAGTTTCGTTTTTGTGTTATAGCGAATATTTTTATTGAAGTAGCAAGATATAATCGCGATATGCGTTAATTTTAAGCGTTTAACGAACTACTTATTAAAAACACTATAATATTTGTAGCTTATAGCTGCTAATATGTCGATAAATTAAATAAAATTATAATATAAATCTATAATGAAAAAAGAGCTATTTATAAATCGGGGTTTAGCAACCGGGTTAAATTACGAGATTATCTATTAGAGCATACTTAGATCGCTAATAGGGCACACCCCTAGGTTTTTACACTATAAACCTACTTTTAAGGATATTACCAAAAATTTATATAATATCCCTAGGCTCTACTTTTAGGGATATTACCAAAAACTTTTATATCCTAAAGCTCTACTCTATGAATATTATCAAACTCGATTTTTAATATAAAGGGCTAATTTTTATATAGAGAGCTAATTTTCACGTAGAGGGCTTTTTCACATAGAGAGTTTTTTTTATATAGAGGGCTTCTTTTTGTGTAGAAGGCTGATTTTACGTGGAAGACTAATTCTCGTATGAAGTTGTGAAAAATAGTTTTGGTGATATCCCTAAAAGTGGATCTATAGTGCGAGAAACTAAAGGTGTGCCCTGTTAGCAATTTAGGGTGCTTTGATAGATAATCTCTAAATCAAAGTCATTTCAATTCTTATATATAATTAGATATAATTCTTTTTTTCCCCATTTTAATATTAGTCAGGTCTTCGTCGCTACAAATTTAACGCCGGTGGATTAATTTATTTTTATGTCGATAAAGCGCTCAGCGGGAACGAATTTATAGGTTCGGATTATATATCTTTATTCCTCGCAATATAAGCAAATGTCGCTTTTACAGCACTAGTCGATCTTTACTTAATTTATCTTACTCGCTTATTATATATAAATAATATCTACAGCGTTTACTCTGGTTATATAAATATCGCTTTCTCTATTATATACCGGCTTCAATGTAAATGTAATCGGGGGAGTAGATCCACTACCGCCGCTAAAGACTTAATTAAAGCGGTTTTTACAGCCGTAGAAACGGCTATTAATAAAGTTAGCTTTAGCGATTTAATCGACATAGATAGCGGCTATAATCGATAGATAATAATACAATCGCAAATATTTTATTAATAGCGGCGCTGATAATGGCAAATTTAAGTAAGTTTGTCTAAATTATCTTTCTCGCTTCTGCAAATAAGAACTTTTATATATTTAAAAAGATATTAAAATGTTTATATCGCCTTTATTTTAAATATATAAACTAGTTAAAGATAATTTCTATAGGTGTATATTATAAAAGTGCACGCTTACGTAATCAATATCATAATATAATTATATATGTGTATAAACAAAAAAAAATATTATAGTGCAAAAATGACGATAAAATATAAAGAACTAGCTGAAATATAATAAAATATATAAAATATAATTAAAATAACATAATTATTTAAAATTCAATAATTAGCTAGGCAAATAAGCTTTAGATCATATATTCATAACCTACTAGCACTATACTATAATATAACTATAAGTTATACTCGGCTCTAATTACGTTGAACCAGAGTATAGCCAATAGGACCCACGGAATGGATTTGCTAAAAGATGTTGTTGACATCTGACTTGACGGCGCTGCTGAAGCCGGTAGGGAGAATCGGAATCGGGGTGCATATAAGCTTAAAAATATATAAAAACCGTAAGTCAAAATTGTCACGTTTTAATTAAAATTAATGGCATCAAATCAAATTATATTAAAAAAAAAATTAAAACCTAAAACAAAAATCATTATTTGAATTACTTTATATCTATAATCCTATTTTAATCAAAACCTAAAATACCATATTTTTACCCCTAAATATATCTATTATACCCCGCCTTAGCATATATTACCCTTCGAAATTTCAAGCTTTTACCAAAAACTCTTAAATCAAAATCAATTCTTTACCCTATCCGCAATCTATATTTCCCTTTATATAACCCTTTTAACTATTCTTTTAATCTTTTTTCCCTTTTATTCCTCCCGAATAGACTTATATATTATAAAAATATTTAATAACTTCTCTTAACCTTAAAAATCAAAAGTATAATAAAATAAAGCATAATATAATTCTTATTTACAGCAATATTAATTAAAAGCCGAATAATAAATTTATTAAATTTAATAATGCTAATTCGTCGTCGGAATTATATAAACCTAAAACAGTTTAGCCGGATGAATAAATAAATAAGAAAAGATAGAGTTATTAGAATAATTATATCTAAATCATTATTTAAATTAATATTCTTTTCCCTTTAAAACCTCCTTTTATAAATAAATTCCGCTAAATTTATATACTTTTTATTAAAACGATAATAACGACCGTCCGGCTTTATAATCGGAGAATTTAAGCTTTTTATGAATAAGATTGCTTTTATATCCGAATTTGTTTTTTTTATCTTTAAAACCCTTCTCCGATATCAAAAAACGAGTTTTTAGAAAAATCGAAGCCGATTAATAACTTATTCCCAAAACTTATAAAGAAAAATATCAAACTTTCCGAATTTCAATCGGATTCTCCGAAATATATCTTTTATATTAATAAGCTCTTTTTCCTTTATATTAAACACTCTATTATATATAATACTCAAAATCTGATCGCTATACCATATTATATTTAAATCTAACTCCCGGGGAAAAAACCTTAGATTATTAATCATATAAAAACTATAATTCGTACTATTAATTTACTTAAATATATAAACCTCTCTTAATCCACCTTTTTAATTAAACCTAAAACCTATATAAAAATCTAAAATAACTTCTCAAACCTTTATTTTCTCTCTCTTTTTCTCGAAAATAAAATCTATCAATTTAGCTATCTTTATTTCTTTATTATAAATCAGCATTTTCAAATACTATTATCGGCAAATAATAAAAGCGGCCCAACGAATATTTAAATTATTACGGATTATTCGGATTTAAAAAATCGAAATTCTGTTTTTATTTAAATCGAAAAAAAGCTTAATATAATATTACGACTTTATTTTCGATTAAATCTATAAATTCGCCAATTAGCTAAATTGATTATATTGAAATTAAATATGAATTACCCTTCGCTAATCGCCACCTCGGTATTATAAAGATTATCTATATAAAAAGCAATAAATATTCCCAAAATATAGCCTTTATCCCAACTCTTATAACAAAACTAAGCAATTATTGAAAAAAGAATATAAAAAGAAAAGAATATATTATCTTATAATTATATCTCCGGCGTAAATTAAGCATATTTCGATAAAATATAGAACTTTAAAAAAAGCCTAAATAATATTCGATTTAAATATTAACTTAGCAAAGCCTTATCCGCTTCGGTGATATTATATATAATCAAGCTTTTCGTTAAATTTAAGAAGAATAAAGCGACTAAATTTTTATATATTAAATTATTCTAAAAATATAATCCCGATATATGTTATTACTATATTTTTTATATAGGCGGATTCAAACGGATATTGGATTTTAGGCCTAATGCTAATAGGTATTAGCCGTTTAAGCCCGGTATCGAATCGGCGAAAAAAGTTCGAAGAATATTTATAAAAATAATCGGGTAACCAAATACAAAAACTAAAATAATCAAAAACTCTAATTTCTATCGAAATCTTAGCCTAATTAACGCTAAACCTCGATATTAACAAAAACAATAAACATAATAAAAAAGATTTTATTTAAGCCCGAAAATTAAAGATAATACGGAAAAGTAATCGTAAAAGCTTTAATTAAAATAATGGAATTTTATTCGAAAAGAGTTATTATCCCGATTTAATATTTTTCTAAAAAAAAAGCTTTAATCGCTATTTATATTATCCTATCTTTATTATTTATATTTAATATATCTAATATATCGTCTTTTTCTATAAAAAAATCACCCGTTATCTATTTTTAATTTTATTTAAAATATATCAAAAAAAAGCGGACAAAGGGATTTTATATATAATTCTAAAGAATACGGTTATATATTTAAATATTTTAAAGGGAAGGATTTATAGTAATAAAGCTATATAAAGAAAAAGAAAATATATTCCAAAAAGGGGTGTTTATACGGTAATTAGCTATATTATTTAATTAAAAAAAGGAAAATCGAAAAACAAAAAGGAAAAAGGGTATTTAGATATTAACGGGAAAATCAAAATTGTTATTTTTATTAATAATTATAAATATAAGAAAGGGATTAAAGATAATAAAAAAGGTAAAATATAAATATAGATATATAAAAGAAAATAGGTTTAAATGCTAATAAATAGGGAAAAAAGCTTTCTTTTTCAATTAAATCTAACTCTTATACTCTTCTTTTACAATAATAATTATAATAACGATTGCTTTATCTACCGTATATATAAAAATTCTAATTAAAGATAAATCTGCTATAATCTAATTATAATCATTAATTTTCTCTTAATTATTAATACTTTTTTATAATTATTCTTAGAAAAAAAGGATAAAGCAATAACGTAATTTGGTTTAACCGGCGAACCTGATCAAAATATTATAAAACGGCTTATTATTAATAATCAAAATTATTTTTCTTTTTTCCTTTAAATAATAACCATTTTATCTTCTTTTTTCTTTCCCTTCTTTAAATTAATAATTAATAATAATTTCTGTTTAGCTTTCTTTTAATCTTTTTAATTCCTTTCTTTTCCCTTTCTATTTAACTTTAATTAAAATAATTGTTGGGTATACACTGGGGTTACGTGATGCTCTTCTCTTCGTCTCAATTGGGTTCTAGTTGTTCGTTGTTATGTAGAGAAATTAACTAAACGGCCGGTAGCTATATAAGTTAATTATAGCTAGATTGGGATGATTAATCATCCCTTAGCCACCAACCGGTTTTACCACCGCCCTATATAGGGGCAGGGGTAATTAGGTAAGCTAATTACTTTTATTATAGCCCCTTGTTTTATTCGGTAAGGAACTTTATTAATTATTCTTTTAATATTAATAATTTTTCAAATTACCGAAAAACCTATATATTAAAAAGTATATATATTAAAAAGGTTATATATAAATGGGTTATATATATTTATTAGTTATACGTCGACGGATCTTATGTTTGAGATCGGCGTCGACGGATTAAATTTTTCGGTAATTTAATATATTATAATCTAATAATCTAAATAGGCTATTAATATCGATAAATGCTAACTAGCGCTTAAACTTTTTTTTTCCCCAATTAGCTTCCTTTCGCTAAGCCTAAATCGTTAAATCGTATACTAGCCTTATTAAGCTTATATGCCAGCCTTATTAAGCTTATTTCTCTGTAATCTCCGTAATCTTAATAATTAAAACCTTTTCGGGGCGTTAGCTTTATTAAGTTTATATATTAGCCTTATTAGGCTTATTTCCTTGTAATTTCCGTAATTTTAATAATTAAAGCTTTTTTAAAGTGTTTAATAGCCGTTTTAACTTTAACGGTTAATTCGTTAATATCGATTAATTTAATTAACGTTATATTATAAACGCTTTTGATTATAATATTAATTAGATTATTATCGCTAATAATCTAACGGACCTTATTAATCTTACGATTCTCGTAAAATTTATATAAGTTTATTATATTTATTATTAAACGCTTTTTATTAATAATACTGAGCTTAATCAGGTATTTATATGAAGATAAGGAGTTTATATAAAAAACGAAAAAGATTATAAGGAGTTATAAATAGTCCGTAATCATTTTGATAGTGGTGTTTAGATAATAGCCAATATTAAAGGTAATAATTGCTTTGTAAATTTCGGCGTAAAGGATATTATATACGATATATTTAAAGCGTATATTTATATTCGTTATAAAATTGCTATATATCTTGAAATTATCGTTTATATGGTTATATTCTTCGGTTAATATAATAATATAGCCGATTTAATTATTTAGATTTTTACGGTTAACGAAAGATTTATTTAAGAATATATATAGCTTCGTATATAAAAGATCTAATAACATATATGTCAAGTTTCGAATCAGATTATTCATTATTTATTAAAAACGTTTATTAAAAGCTTTCACTTTTTTATTAAATAATTTGACGGCTTAAGTTATTATAAAGATATTAAAACTAGCTTTAAATTGATAAATAAAAGCGATATAAATTGCATATATGCATTATTTAATATAACGCTAAGCGCGGTTATTAGCTTTAAGGTCGATAAATATTAGGCGGTTTCCTTGATTCTTCTATATAAATACGATATTATCGCCATCTAATTTTATAATGCCGCCGTTAAAATTAAATAAGGTATATTCGTTAAGAACAATCTTAGGCTTAGCTTTAAAGCCGGCTTTTTATAATTCATTCTTTTTACGGGTAGCGAAATCAGCTATCTCGAGCAAAAAGGTATCGTTAATTTATAAACCAGTTATATCGAAGCCGTCGCTAACCTAATTAAAGATCATTAGGTATAAATTATATATAAAGATAAATATATCTAAATTATTCTTATAATATAATTGGTATATATCATACTAATATAGGCTTAATTCAAAGATATTATATAACGGCAAAAAGATCTATATTATAATGCCTTCGGGATAACGGTCTTTTAATTCCTCAAGGAGATAGGTTAACATTATCCGTTTAAAAGTTTTTTTAGCTTATAAATACGCCTAAATAATATCCCGAATAAAGAAATATGCTTTTCGTTTAATTAATATAAAAACGAATATTAAAATCAATTGTTAATTTAAATGTTATATATATAAGATTTAACAAAAGATTTCGTCTTTGCTTTTATTGTTATAGCTTTAAATCACGAATCGTAATTTTTTAAAGGATATTTAGCTAAAGCTTTTGCTTTTAATTTTACGTATTATTTATAAAAAAAATATATTTTTTTTAATATATTTCTAAAGATCGTATTTAATAAAATTAAATATTCTGGCGCCGACGAAGCTTATAATTTTATTATTGTTAAATATTTTAAAAAGTTTATTAGGGGTTATGATAATGCTTTCCGTATATAGTTTAATAGCTAACGTATAATTATCGCGTTCTTTTTTATTAAGATATATAATTAAAGTCTTAGGCTTATTTATATTGCTTTTTAGCTATTTACGGCTACGATAGGTTAGGATTTCAGCTTTAAGCTTAGGCTCGATCTTAAATTGAGCTTAATCTTCAATTGTTAGATCTAGCTATATAGGGCTCTCGATATTAGGGATTTCGTACTTTCCTTTATAATATAACTAGATTTATATAAAATAAAAGATAATAAATTTATTTAGTATATCTAAAATAATGTTATAGCTTTTAATTATAATGATTAGATATAAGTTTATTTAGCTAATTTTCTCGTAATAAACGCGTATATTATTATAGAACGGAAATACGAAAATTTCTTTAATTTTAAAAGAAGTATAGTGATATAATATATTAGCGATTTAGCGTTTCGTTTGAAATATACGGAATTTCTTTATAGCCTTATCTATCGCTTTAATATAGCGGATGGTTAAAACGGAAAAAGGGGAATCTATATTTATATACGGGTAGACATTAAAAATTAAAAAAATTAAGATAATATCGTTATTATTAGCGGTATTATTGATAAATTTAAGAGCTATCTATAAGCGATATTTTTTAAATATTATATTACTTAATTCCGCTTTAAAAATATGATAAATATATCGTAGCGGTTCGTAATAGCGCTCGACTTTGCTAATAGACTAATAAGCTTTTATAAATACCTCTTTATAACGGATGCTTTATATAATTATATTTAAATGGAATTCGTTAAAAGCGAAAGTAATGCTAATATCGTAAATTAAGATATTAAAGAATCCGAGGTAAATATTATACCAAATTTTACGAAAGATATTATATATTATATAGGCGGATATATTTTTTAAGAAAAAGAAATACCCCGCTTAAAATAATATAGCCGAATTTATAATATATAGAATTAAGCTATCGCTATCTATATATATAATATCAACGATTATTTCGAAATTAAATTCGTAATCGTTACGTAATAAAAATTTAAATCATTGCGGGGCAAAAGCGTTTATTTGGCATATACGGCAAAAACTTTCGATCTCGGCGAGGCTTTTTATTAAAATATCGTCGAATCTTATATATATAAGGAGCTTATAAAGTCGCTTTATTAACGGGTAGCTGTTCTACCGGTGGAGGTTCTGTAATTAGGCCTCCGTTAGCAAGCACGCGGTCTTTTTACAGTATAGGAAAAACTACGGATATTCTTATTTAAAAAGAATTAAAAGCCGCATATTAAATCGGACGTTAATAAATTCGTTTATAATATTATTTAAATAAATTTATAAACGGTTTATATTTATTAAAGATATGAAGAATAGGGTATTGGTTTTTATTATATAAAATGTAATTAAGTTAATCGGAGTATATATTTTAACGGCTCCGATAAAGGTTATAGCGTTGCTAGGGCTAAAAGCGATTAATATAGCGCCTTTTTGGTTCTTATTTAATTAGAAATTATATTCGTTTTTTAAAGCGAAGTATTAGGCTTTGCCGCCCGTAAACTATTTAGCGGCTCCGGTGTTTATTAAAATACCCTAAAATTTGCTGCGTAAATATCGATCTAATACGAATTGGTTAGCGGGTGTTTATGCTTTAATATTATAGATATCTTTATTAATAACGCGGTGTATGAATGCTTAATCGCTAATTTATTATTAGATAAAATAGCTATAATTAAAAGCTAATATTGTTATTATTTATTGGATAAAATTGTAATTATCGGGGATGCTGGGATTAATAAAAAATTTATCTTTTTTAGATAGCTAATTAAATTTATTACCTTTAATTTAGATATAATATTACGATTATATAGCCGGGTTTATATTAGTGAAATAATAATAAGAAATATAGATATTGCGTATAGCGATATGCTTTTTTATAAAATAATTAATAAATTAATAGCCTTTTTTATAGTAAATAACGTAAACCTTATCTTTATAGAAATCATTCTTAATTTGGTCGTTATTGTTATTAAAAAAAAAGCTTTTAGGCGTATTACTGTAATGCATATCTTTAAATTTATTGCTGTTATATTTAAGCTTAAAGCCAAACTTTAGCTTAAAGCCGCTACGGCTATTATTAATATAACGGCGGTCCGTATAAAATAATCGTATTCGCATTTGCCGCCAAAGCAAATTTTAATAGCTTTAGTTATATAGGAGATGCTATAGCGGGCTAAATAGATTTTTAAAAAAATTTATAATTTTTTAAATAATTATTAAAAACAAAGCTAAATTAATTTAAAAAGTATATTTTAGTTTTTTAATGTTATAGCTTATTTGAATAAATATTGTTAGCAGCTTTAAATTGATACATTTGCTTTATATATATTAATATAACGCTAATTTGTTATATAGCTTTTAAAATATTTTTCGGAGGTTTATTTTTGGGTTTTCGTTATGCATTTTGGTAAACGTTATAAATATCTAATCGCGGTGGTATTAGGAGCGGTTTGCCTTTATATTAAAATAGGCTTTTAGCTTACGATAGATATCTTATATAATTACGTTCGAACGGAATTCGTTAAAAGCGAAATTAATGTTAGTATCGTAAATCAAGATATCAAGTGGTCCGAAGTAGATATCGCACCAGATTTCACGAAAGATATCGTATATTACGCATGCGGATATATCTTTTAAAAAACGTTCCGCTTAAAATAATATAGCCGAATCTACGATATATAGAATTAGGCCGTCGCTATTTATATATATGACGTTAACGATTATTTCGAAATTAAATTCGTAATCGTCGCGTAATGAAAATTTGAATTTTTGCGGGGTAGGAGCGTTTATTTAGTATACGCGGCAAAACCTCTCGATCTTTACGAGGCTTATTATTAAGATATCGTCGAATCTAGCGTGTATAAGAAGTTTATAGAATCGTTTTATTAACGAATAACCGTTTTGCCGATAAAGATTTTATAATTAGGCTTCTATTAGCAAATACGCGGTTTTTTCGCGGTGTAAGAAAAATTATAGATATCTTTATTTAAAAAGAATTAGGAGCCGTATATTAAATCGGACGTTAATAAGCTCGTTTATGGTATTATCTAAATAAATTCGCAAATGGTTTATATTTGTTAGGGATATTAGGAACGGGGTATTAGTCTTTATTATATAGAACGTGATTGAGCTAATCGGAGTATATATTTTAATAGTTCCGATAAAGGTTATAGCGCTGTTAGAGCTAAAAACGATTAATATAATGTAAGGGGAAAGAATCGTATATAGGGTATAGCCGTAGGTTTGAGGGTGCTAGGCCAAAAAGGGACTAGTGTGATGAATAATCAAAGAGTAGAATAGTTGAATAGTTGGTGGAGAGGTTGATATATCGTATTATTCTTGTGTTAAAGTCTGGCTAACTAGAATAGCTAGAAGGAGGAGAGAACCGTGATATATATAGTTTTTAATTTCGGCTTTTCGGGTTATACCTTTTGCCCGATAAACCTGATAGCTAAGCTTTTTTGGGAATAGCTTCATTATATTATTAACGATGAGTCATAATCGT
>PYFS01002554.1:0-62513 GCA_003671545.1 Ophiognomonia clavigignenti-juglandacearum | reverse complement strand
TGGCACCGTTGACACATCTCTAGTCTGCGCGTTTTTTGTAATGGAAAAACTGGGAGCCCGCCGCCCCCCCCCCCCCCCCCCCCCGAAAAACAAAACGAGCTGCCAGGAAAAGGCGGCATCCCGAGGTCGCAATCACCTCCAGCTATCTCTTCGGCTCCGGATCAGCGGGTTCGGGCATAGCTGCAACCTCCCACAAGTGAGGGTCGCAGTTTGCGAGACGTTTTGCAAGCACTTGCCCGAAACACAACTCTCGGCGCCATTTTGCACAGAATGATAGCAACATCACCACACCCTTCTATCAGCTGCCAGCCGCTCGCTGCCTGCGCCTGCCAATATCTTCTCGATACTTTCCTCTAGAGCTTTCCGAGCCCGGAGTTGGCGCCCAACTCCTTCATCAGGGTCCAGGGAGCTCCGTGCACGGCTGCCCGCCGAGTCGCTCTCACCCACACCCAAACACCAGGCCCTTGCCCTCATCATCAACCTCAACCCCCCCCCCCCACGCGGCCACACTCCCCACGCCACAAGTTCCTCGTTTGGCAAACCCAGACCCCAAAAAACACCGCTGCATTCGCGCGTTTCTTTTTCCTTGCGCTCCCTCCCAAGCCGCGGGACGGCGGGATGCGCTTCGCTTGACGCGCACCAGCGGACGGGGCTGGACATGTCGAAACATATTCCGGGGTCGGAATCTTTCCCCCCGGAGCGGCGAAACTTAAAAATATGCTTTCGCTTGTTAGTTGAAGGAAACAGAACCTGTGTTTCGCATCCCTGCAGACCGCCGCCGACCGATATGCAGCAGGATGATTAATTTAAAAATGCGCGACACAGTTCTTCTAGAAGGGCTTGGGAGCGCTGGGGCCGAGGGCAGAAAAAAAAAAGGAAGGGTGTTCGTCGGGCGAGGGAAGAGCTTTCACGAGTAAGTTGGGAACTCTAATGTTGGCAGGCAGAGAAAGAACCGGTCTGAGGGCAAAGAAAAGCGTGGGATTTCTCCTTTTGGAGACGATGCCGCCATGGGAATGACGACGAGTTGGTCGAATGGCGGGCGGTCTTTCACGCCATTTGCTTGAGTCGGTCGCCAGCCGTTTCGCTCGGCGTGGGTAAAATGCTTTCCCTCACCCCACGGCATGTTGCCGGCGCTATTGTTTTGGGGATGGGGCAAACTCTGCAAGTGCCAAAACTAACTGATGAATTGTGTTTTGTTTGTTTGCCGGGCTGTTTGTTGCAGCAACCAAGAATTTTCCTGCAAGCCGCGCGTGAGCGTCAGTGACGTATCCGTAGGCGGGTTGTTTGCGGGTCGATGCGATACTTTCTGCAGGGCTGCTTGCTTGCGGCCTTGCTGTTTCGGTTTTTTCATGCTTCAGTGCGCCGTTGATGAAGAATTTTCCACCCCGGGGAAACTGGAAAAGAAGCCTAAACCGAACATGTCCTTTTGCAAGACCCGTGAAATGACCAAGGGGTTCTTCAGGGTGCTTCTGCTGATCCAAGGTACTCAGCATAGACGCATCCAGGCCGACGGTCAGACTAGCGTGGCTTTTGGTGGTGATATCTGATAGGCAATCATCACGAAGGATCTCTCTCCGTAGCACAACCATCAGCTCAAGGCCAGTTATGTCTGCTTCTCATGCAGAAGCAGAAACCCGCGCGACAAAAAAATCACTCCGCGGGAAAGGGTCTAGAGTGCTGTTTGTGCCCACTATCAAAAATCACTGAAACCTCAACGGTAGTGACATGTCAGACGCAAGGGGTAATCTAGATTTCCTGGCGGGACTTCTATTCCGGGCAAAAGGTGTGGGTCTGAGATCTGGACAGGATCTGGCGAGGCCCAGTTCCGGCCCGGCGACCAGGGCCGCAACGCGGATCCGGGGCAGAGCCTGGGTCGTTTGTGGGCGTGCCATCCCTGAACTTTTTTGGAGAATATCCACGCGGCGGGCAGGGCGGTTGATTTGTTGATGAGTCGTTAAATTGTTTTTCTTTGCTTGGGTTGCCCTAGGTTAAATAAGTACGTCGCTTCCAAGCGGTCAAGGGAGGATACAAAGCGACGGATAAATGTAAACGCGCGCTACAAAATGCGCTCGTCCGGCCGGGCACAATCTGCCAACATCCGGGCGACGCAGACCGACGAGTCTGTGTGTTGTGTGTATGTGTGTGTGTGTGTGTGGTTCCCATCGGGCAAACGCAGCTTGGAACGGCGAGGCACAGAGCCTTTGAAACGAGTCGTTGAAACAAACCAGCCTGCCAGCAGAGGGGAAGGAAGAAAAAAAACTGCTGCTGCAGGTTGCAGTGGCATCCACCGCCCTTCTGATGCATTGTCGCGAGACAGAAGAAAAAACTTGCAACTTTTGCTCCAGCCCTATCAAGGCGCATAATCTACTCTTGCCGGACCGATTGGGTTGACCCGCAGGAAAGTCTAGAAGTTCGCTACATTGAACGTTTGGTTGTGTTTGCCTCCCTTGGGATGGTGGATATCGATCGAATTGTTTGGGCGAGGTATTCCCGGATGAACAGGACGTGCAGTACGTACCTTTTATGAGGCCGAGGCGAGCAGAAGTTTGGGGGGGGGGGTCGTGATGGATCAAAAAGAATACAAGGCCTCGGTTCTTCTGGGGCTTGGTGGCTGCACAACCAAAACACCAAGCTTCAAACCACGGACCGAAAGCAGAAACCCCTTTAGACAAGTGCCAACACCCACCACGAATCGGCGGAAGGAGAGTTGGCGAGAGGTTTATTAAAAAAGGACAAAGGTCGTAATGTGAAAACAAAGTATGTGGCACCGTCCGTCGGATCCTCGCCACCAAGAGCCGTTACCAAGACCACGCAGTTGCGAATCATTTCTGCCTTGCTCAGCTCCTTCTTTCGCCTTTCGCCCAACGCTGGTGTGGAAAAAAAGAGGCGAGAAGCAGACACTGCACATAGCACTGATGAAGGTTCCCTCCTGCGAAACGTAGCATCTCGTTGCGCTTCTTTCGCCTCGAGCGCCGACTGTCTTCCGCGTCAACTCTAACTCCCGTGTGCGATGTGAGCACCGGCCTCCTCCCGGGCTCTTGAAAAAAAAAATCAAGTATATATCGCTGTCGCGCAAGAAACAGGTTGTTGTTAAGGGGCGGGGGCGGGGGCGTGGGATCGGTGACCCGGCCTGACGGAATGGGCGCACGAAGTTTAATTTCTGACCGCATATGCTGCTCGTAGGGCCTAGTGCGGCATGTAGGTCATCCACCAGTCAAGCGCGGTCCTTGTTCGCTCGCCCGCCGCCGCCGCCGCCGCGGTCCGACGCGGTGATATGGTAGGTGGGTAGTAGTAGGTAGAAAAATTAAGAAGTCGTGCATAGAGTCGGTGAGTTCGTGCGCCCAACCCTTTGCTCATCACGCACCACGCGCGATCTGACTCACTTTCTTGGGCGAAGGGCAGCTAGCCCTGTCGCTGCTGTAGGGAGAGTCAGATATTTTTGGTCGCACAACAGGCCCAAGGCTTTTCCGCTTTACCCCAGATCGGACTTGAATTACAAATCCGGGGAAAGTAATCACAATCCGCACTGGACCTTTTCTCTCACCATTTGATGACAGGATGGATTGCAGGATTGCTCACCACGTTGCGACCATGGCGCCATGTGGTTGGCAATAGTACCTGCTGTTCTGGTTTTCCGGAAGGGGGGTGTGTGTGAAGCTGAAGTGCGTGCGTTCGGAAGGTGGTACTTTGTACAGTATGAAGGACGGGACCAAAAGCGACCCAGCTGAGCTCGAGGAGAGAATAGGGGATTGTCGCTTTCGGCCGGAATTTTCAAGTTTCCTGACCTGAGAGTGCGCGCTGATGATGAATGCGATTCGCAACACGATGCGGCTGGCTGCTTGGCCCTGAGCACAAGTAATGTCGTAGGTACGAAGTACTGACTGTACTATACGCCGAACCTAATACTATGAAGTCCACCAACCAACCAAGCTGAGAGCCCAGGCGGGAAGAGTGCAACGCAGCATTAGGCAAGCATGGAAGACTGCCTCATCCAGAATTTGAAATTTCAGGAGTCGTCATCCCCGACGAGTGCACTTCGTATACAAGCTTGTATTGGAGTTAAAGTGGTACGGAGGTAGCTGCCGAGTATACCGCGCTGTGCCCCCCCCCCCCCTACAACTCGGTCTGCAACCAACCAAACATGAGCGCGTTTGGCGTGCTGCTCGTCCGGTTGGTCGTTGCAAGCGTTAGAGCTCATCACCAAAGGTTGCGTTTGATCCCCTTCTGTTGGTCCTCGAAGCGTCGGATTCCTGCCTGGGCTGTGATCAAGCTCTTCCCAGCCCGAGGGATGATTAGGCTCAACAAGCAACATGTGTGTCGGAGTCACAGCCAGCCGGAATAGGAGACACCATGACGATGAAGTCACTAGGCGAAGCGAGACGTTATTTGATTGCCAACGACCGGAAGCATCACCCTGTACTTCCCCGAGCCCCCGCCCAGATCTGCAAAGTATTTTGCTTCTCTTCGCGACTCCGTGCTCTCTTCCTTGATGAACAGGGGAACAGACTCGCGCCTCTGTGTTGTTTATTTCCTTCTGATACACATCCCGGGCCTGACCTGCGCACGAGCGGTGAGTTATCAATCAGGGAAGACGGCAAAATTGCCGTCACCCGGCAGTCTGGCTTGGTCGCTAATAAAGGGATCTGCGTTCGGAGAGCGGCTTGCGAAGGTCGCTGCAGGGCCAATGACAGGGCTGCATTCTAGTAATTCCTGGCCGAAAGGGGGAATCAGGAATGTTAGGCGCACGCACCGCCCCATAGTATGTACCTTGCCGCTTGCAGACCCCCAGCCTCTACCACAGGATTCTTGCACTGCGCGCCGCGTTTCCATCGGCTCCGACCCTCCATTCAGGCCTGCGCAGTGCAAAGTACAGGAGCTTCTGGGGGCGGCCTGGCGGTTGCGGGCGGTCTGACTCTTTCCCTTCCTGCGTGGCTGGAGGGCTCTCTGACGCTGCTGCATACGGATTACTCGAGCCTCCGACCGCTACTTTTGCAGGTGCTGATACGCTACACTCATACCGAAAGCACGGGGGGGATGATCTGGTTGCAGCAGACCAAAGTCCGAGGTATTTGCGGAACCACACCGGCCTTTTGGTTCGATGTTGGCGTGGGGGACGATGCGGTACTATGTATACGTAGGTACGTACCTACTCCGTAGACTCATCAGGCTTCTGGACTGTGGGCTGTGGGCACTGGGCAGACTGTCGAGTGGATGTCAGGCCTCAAAGTCAGGCAGTCTGGGCCATCTGCGCCGCGTTCCCGAAACCCGTGGGATGCGTCTGGCCCCCCCCTTCCCTCGCTGTCATGGCAGCCTTGTTGTCACTTGTCACTTGTCACTTTGTACCAAAGTACCGCCGGTTCTGGAGGGGACTTCCCTGCCTGCGCTGTTGTTGTCCTCGGAACACGCGCAATTCATATATTGAGGCTGCTCCCTCCTTCTAGGCTGCCTGACCTTCGTGATGGTTTATTTTGTTTGCCAAAACAACAACATCGACGATATCCTCTTGTCGACACGAGTTTCTTGCACAGTTTACGACAGTAAAGTGGAGTCAACCAAGATCCAAGCCTGACAACATCGCCGCCCAACATTACCCAACTGGCATACCCGCAAGGCTCACGCACACAATACAAACGCTATATTTGGAAGCACGCCTGCGCACACTTCCATCACCAACAACCAACGCGCGACGTTTGGCCCACCAACGCCGGCCTGCACACCAAGTGCACTTTTATAAGACGGACTTCCCTCAGGACTCCGCGTCTTATCCTCAGACATCGACCAACCCTACCAAAATTCCGCGTCCTAGCACGCCCCACAACAAAACAGCCAAAATGTACGGCTCATACGGCTCATACAGCTCCACATCCGCCATGGAGATCCCCTCGCGGAGCAACACCTACCACTCCTCCACACACCACGACGCCAGCTGCGCCTTCCCCAGCTGGCCGCGCCGCGACTCGCTCGACAACGCCTCGCACACGCCGCGCGCGGCCTCCTCGTACATCTCGGACGAGGACCTGCTCTACCTGTCCGCGCCCGTCTTCGACGAGGACGCCCACAGCGAGACGTCCTCGAGCTACGGCGCCACGCCCTCGCCGACGCTGGCGCCCGCCGTCATGCACGTCAGCGACGAGGACATCGAGGACCTGCGCCGCGAGCAGGCGCTGCGCCAGCGCGAGTTCATGGCCGTCGTGATGCGCGAGAAGGAGCAGCGCCAGCAGCAGCGGCGGCGCGCGCAGCAGGCCGCGAAGAACAAGGCCAAGGCCAGGAAGCACGCGGTGGTGAGCCCGCCGGCGTCGAAGAGCAAGCTCTCGGCCATGACGCCTATTGCCGAGGCGGCTGAGTGAGGCGGATTTTCGAAAGGCATCCTCGCGCGACTCGGCTGGACTGGGCCGGTGGCGAGGTTGCACTGGTTCAACACGAGAACGTGAAAGCGTATGTCTAAGCTTATTCTCTTCCTCTCACTATCTTTCCCCCCACGGGGAAGGTTACACAGCGGCGCGCTGCTGGTGCTTACTCGGCGACCTCAAAAGAACCGTTTGCTAACAGTCATCCATAGGCTTTTGTGCTTACGATATTTCTAATTATTCGTCTTACACCACCACACCAATGATACCCTACGGAGTCACCTCCGGATCACACACTTAGGCAACAACCTTCTCCCCACGGATACACAAAGCCCCCCTCTTCTTATCTTCGGGCATACTTTGTCATCTAAACTTTTGACTTTCCGGTCACGACTGTTACTTTCCGACAATACGCTTCTTCAACTTCTGGTTTCCCCGAATATCCATTTCGCCGATTTTGTGCGGAGGCGCCTCGGTGGTGCGGAGGTCACATTCCGATTGCACCCGATGGAGGGCGCGGCCCGGGCTCCCTCCCCCCTTCTTCCGCCACTTTGCGCTGCGGCCAACCTCGGGCGGCTTCGGGATTTCTCTCCGTCCGTCATCGACTTTCGGCAGACTCAACTTGTGGGAAGTGCAGGGGTTGCCTCGGCATCTCACCAACGGGGGACAATGTTGTTGATGTTGTTGTTGTCGTTGTTTGACAAAGCCAAGGCGTCGGCTATGGCACCGTCGCTTGTGCTTGTGGGCGCGGGATCACAGCCGACTGCGGGCACGACCACGGACACATGGTCTTGTGTGATCTGATCCCCATCGGCTTCGCGATCTCTCGTACTTGATGGTCACGGTCCTTTTCTTGTTTTTTCTCCTCTGCATTTGTTGGTTCTTGAAGCGAGCGAGCGATATTTTACTGGTCTTTTGGGTTTGTCTGCACATAGCACGGAGTCCTCTGTTTACGTCGAGGGACCTGTGTTCTTTTGCATCATGTACTTAGGTAGTTCAGCATTATTCGGTAGATACCCCCCATCCTCGGCACAGTTCGAGTCGATATATTTAGTTGTTGCTTTTTCAATGTCACAATGGCAATCCATCACATCTACTCACACCAAATGTCTCTTGTGCTGTCGATGAGCGCTGCTCTTGATTGACAATGGGGACTCGTTTATCTCGGCTAGCAGACGACCTCTCTGGCCCAAAGTGATATGTACGGGCCGCTGATTTCACATAATCAGAGCAGTTAGTCTGGATCCCGAGACAAAGAACCGATGCGGGAAGCTAGACCCCTCACAGCGCTCCCTCTATGAAAAAGACACCACCGGCCGGTGCTATGCCATGGCGTAAGCGAATCATCACATCTTCAATTCTACACCGTCCAATCAGCGCGCCCATAATAGTCGAACCAAGGATGCGCAAGCACTTCTTGCACCGTGGCACGTTTCTCAGGCTCAAAGACGAAGATTCGCGACAGACGGTCTGCAAGCAACTCGGCCTCTTGAGCTTCGATCAGCGGGCGCGCATCAAATCAAACAAATCAAATTGAGCACCTAAATTTGATTTGATTTGGTCTAGAGATCCATAGATTTGATCAATATGGGCCCGATTGATTTTGATTTGATAGATTTGATTAACTTATACTTATTTCCTCTTTTTCAACCTTATAAAAAGTTCATACGCCCTTAATACTTTAAGCACTATAATATTTTAAATATTTTTAATATAAAAAAATGTCGTTATAAACTAATTATTAATTCAGATTCTTTTATATTCCAATTAATAATACCGGAATATTAATTTTATCGAACGTTATTTACAAAAAACTTAAATATCGCTTTTTATGATATACATAATATAAAATCGTTATATACTTTAAGCTAAATATTTAAATATTTTCGAATTATATCTATGAAGATACTAATTTTAAAAGACTTTATATAAGCTGCAGAGTATTAATAAAATTTAGAAAATTGTTTTTCAAAATATTAATCTTATTTTTAGCTTTTATTTATTGATATTTTTATTATATACGGCGAATTAATATTATATAAAGCAAGTATATATTATATAATTTTTTAATCGAAAATACATAAGCTATTTCAGCTTAAAATAGTTATATTGAGCTATTAATCTATACTTGATTAATTAATCAAATGTAATCAAATGTAGCCTATTTTATATTTAATTTGAATTTGGCTCACAATAATCATATTTGATTTGATGCGTTTGAATTTGATTTGTTGCGCGCCCTGCGCGGAACCCTACCAGTCGGTTTCGATCCTGGACCGCTCTCCCGGATGGATTCCTCGATTGTCCAGATGCCCGCCCACGCGAATCGCCCAACGGCTTCCATAGCATTGAGGAGTAGTAGACTGTAGGATAAAGGGGTGGCGGCTTTTTTCAAAAGTCGGACCGCGTCATGAACACCCATGGTGTCAGAGAGGAACCTGCCATCTTCAGGATTGGCACTGGGCGGAGGAGGCAGGTAACATCTTGGCCCCGTCCGGATCGTGCCAGTCGACTTGCGCCGCCAGCTGGAGAAATCTCTCTCTCTGGCAGCTCACCCTCGTCTGTCGTACACCGTGCTGTCCACCTCGCCATATTGCTCTGAAGCTGCATCGCCAGCGTGGACAGTCCCGGACTGTCGCGATCCTCTCCGGCATGGTGCTCCCCGGGAAGGACCGCGCCTGTGACGGAAGCCAGCCCTGGCTTCTAGCGTCTCCGCCTCCCTCTGCACCGCTTGCTCTCAATCCCTCGTCGCCCACCCGCGGCGCGTGTTGATCCGAGCACGCGCCAGGGTCGTTGTCGGGCGGGTCGGTGCAGCGGAAGGGCTTGGTCGAAGTCGGGGACGCGGAGACTGGGGGCGACGATGGATGTGGTGTTGGCTGTGAGGAAGGCCTTTCCTACACTTGCCACGACGAACGCTGGCGCGTGCGGCCCTGTAGGGCGCTGCTCTGGCTCGGCGTTTTTTGGTGCTGTCGTATGGCAGCAGGAGTTCTGTCACGGGCTTTCCCAATACCCGGCAGACCTCCCGAGGTCGTCTTTCTCGTAGGAAAGTACCACTGGTGACATGACCAGAGCGAGGTTCGGCAGTGTGAAGTCTGCGATGCGTGAGCATTGGATCCCTGTCGCAGTGGCAGGCTAACTAGCCCCAGCTTTTGAGGACGTGGCTCCGTGGCATGTTTCTCGTGTGTGGAGAAGCTCCATCGCCTGGGCAGCCTGGAACGCTACATGGGCCGCAAAGGCTGGTTGGAGCCGGGCGTTCATGCCTTGCGAGGGAAGGACTTCCAGGCTCGGGCCCACAAGCGGCAGAATATGGCACAAATGATAATCGCTGGGCCCGTCCACCCAGAAATCCTCCTTCGGCGTCACGAAGAAGTCGGATTTGCGCAAGACGTCGTCGTCTGTGATGACGGATGGGCCAGCCTTGGAGCAAGCACCCCAAGAATTCACCGCTTTCATGAACCTCAGACTGACCAAGGTCTTGGTCTGCAGGTCCTGTGCCATCCACACCGTGGAGAAGCCTCCCGAGCCGAGTGTGTGGAGAGCTTTGTACCGTCCCTCGTCGTACAAACCGTCCAGATGAATGGGATGAAAACCTCCGGGCTCGTACTCTTCTGGGTCCTCCATCTCGTTATGCCAGGTGGCTTGGAGTTCCTGAAACTTGGGACACGGCCATCCCTCCGCGTCCTCGTCTTGCCCCTCGTGATCGTCGTCATCGTTCTGCTTGCTGTCACTTTGCCTCGCTGTCGCCCAGTTTCATGGAGCAGCTCCATTCCGAGTGCGACTTCGCAATCGCAGTCTTCTGATCGCCAACCTTGAAGCGAATGAGCCTCGTTGTCTTTCAGGTGCCGGTACTCTTCCACACTCTCTACAATGGGAGTGTCGTTCTTTGTGCCTGGTATGCGTGCTGCGAAGATGCCTTGGTCCATGACGACCTCCAGTCCTGCCGGGGAGCTCGAGTGTCAAATCTTAAGAAGCCAAACCTTTGTTGCACCCTTCCCGGGAGATTCTGAAAGCACTATCAACTAGCAGTGCCTAGGTAGAACTCGTAGAACTGGTTTTCTCGAAATCGGAAGTAGATGATCTGGCCGTACTCCCTGGTATCGTGAGTATGGAGGGAGGGACATTAGAGCCAACGAGTCAACGACCGAGCAGACACGATAGGGACCAGATATTTAAGGCTTCCTTTTCACCTGTATACAGAAGTTGGGCTGGGTATTCCGGTCAGCGCTAGCATTCATACCTAACTCTCCGACGTTGAGTCACTTCTCCATGAATATTGCACATACCAAGGCAGGTAGCAGGCCATCTAGTGAGGCCGTTGCACCAAACTGATGCGTCAACCAATGACCCAGCCAGCACCCCATTTGCTTTACACCCTCGTGCTTTTGGTCCAAGATTGTTTGTGAGTGGCCGCTGGAGTTCACACAAACTCTGTGTGATCCCGCGTTTACTGCACCTCGACTACAGCAGGAGGGTGCATACTTGGGTACGTGGCAGTCTTGCAACTGACCATCCACCCCTCTCGCCGCCTTTACTTATATTCCTCGTTCATTGCTAGAGTCTCTGAAACAAGTGAGCACGTGCAACGATACGTATGTGACAGGTCGAATGCTCGTGCCGCACGCTGGGCAATGCGGCGCCGTCGACCCATCTTGACCCGTTGCCGTTGGAGCTTGGAAGTTGGGCCACCACTTCGGTCCATGGCTGTGCCTCAGTTGGGGTAAGACGACACGGCGGCAAGCCCAACACTCAAACTAAGGGGGCGGCTATTATTTCACTGTATGAGTAACTCTGTTGAGTGTGCCATCGTCTTTGGCGCTGTCGTTGTCATTCGAACCTACAGCAGCTGTTGCCGTTACAGACTTACAGTGTTGTTCTGACATTGTGTCGAATCAGGCGGTTTTCATATGTAGTTACGTGAGACAAGGACCTGGTCCCATCGAGGTTCTTATGCTTGAAACCGAGTCTGTTGTGGTGTGTGTGTCCAAGTAATTCGTTGGAAAGATGACTCCTCGAGCAGCAACTGGGCAAGTTCCAGAAGTCAACGGTGCCCAACGTGAGCATGGCGAGGCTCCAAGGCTCCCGTCAGTGGTCACTGGACCGCTTCTTAATGGACTACTCCTGCCACCCTCGAATACAAAAGTGCCAGAATCCAAACTCCACTCAAAAATGTGCGCATATCATCTTCCTACACCCGGCTAGCCTGAGACCTCTTAGTTATGACAGGAACAGTCACTCAAATATCTGCGCTGCCTTCTCAACTTGAGACTCCCCGTTACGAGCTCTCCCACACGCCCGACACAAGTGATGTCCTCCCAAAGCACTTCGTCCATGGGATGGAGCGACCACCGCAACCCATCCACCGGCTGCGTCAAGATCGATGGCTCCGACTGGGCTGTCATGTCAGCGCAGGGGATTTTGAGCCTCAAGGATACTGATGTCGAAGTTCACTGGGCACCCCACGTGAAGCATGGGTCCAAATATGCAAGCTATCGTCAAGAAGAGACTGAATTCAGAGTTGCCGCTCAAGCTGCAGCATTGCATGGCTATGACCACGCCATCATCCAGTGAGTATTCCTGTCCTCATCCACTTAGCTCTGCATTAGACACTTACGGATCAGCTCCCATTTTCAATGGAAGCGTTCATCGTTTCTTAACGTCGAATTTTTGAGTTCGAGATATCGAGACCAACCTGGAAATGGGGGTCCTGTGGTAAGTCTTCACTCCCCTTCCACTTCCATTGCCCGCGACACGTCTGCTGCTCCAGTGCAGGAACGCATACTTACTCGTAGAGTCTTGCAGCCCATCTCGATTGGTCTGCTAGCGAATGGGAGCCTGAAAAAGACGGCCCTTAGTGGTATGGGCCCAGCCGAGTTGATCCCCAGGAATTTTCCTTGGGCTAGGGTGAACATGATTAGCACCGGACTCAGCCTCAGACAGGGGGAAGCACCCAAAGATCTGGCGAAAGCAGAACTTGACCACATCCAAGCCGAGGAGGAGAGACGGAGAGAGGAGGAGCGCAGGATGAGGGAGAATCAACGGATGGCGCAACAGGAGGCAGATGCCGAGGCCGAGAGATGGCGGTCACAACTGACCACGGAACTCGTGTTTGGTGACCCCAAGGTCCTGGAGCAGATTGGTCGGGAGTCCAAGGAGTTGGATTTAGATGTGGCACTGGGACGGGTTTCGCCCCTAAACCAACGGACCGACTGGATATGGAACCCCATGTTGCAGGCTTGGTATCGCCGCGAGGTTGGGTGGTATGTGTTTTCATCGAATCGAGTGGACCCGAACGAGGTTTGGGCATCCAGACTGTGGGTGCCTGCTCGACCGATTACAGACAGTCGTCTTATTGATGAAGGCAAGCAGGCGAGGCCGGAGAGTCTTGGTTGTTGGGGGTGGGTGGGGGGAGTAGAATAACGGGTTTTCTTGCACGAGATATCCAAAGTCAAATGAAGTAGTGATCCGAAGAAATTACCCCTCTGAAGAAAGCCTATACCTGGATCATTGCTTTGGCTAATACAGATTCATTATGTGGAGATCATGCTCACAGCGTCGTCAAGTTGACACTTTGACTGGCAGTGCGAGTGGAACTGAAAAGGTTATGGGATGTAAGGCCTCTCTATATACACTTTGATGTACTAGGTATTGTACATACTAGTAAGAAGGTCTATTAATGCTGAGATTGCCGGCACTATATCCAGCTTCCTTTGCATCCGTCTTGCTCCCTAAAGCTACTCTATTTAAGAACCACCCAACCGAACAAACCAACTCATGTCCTTCAAATCTGAACTTGCAGTCATGTCGACCATCGCCGCTGAAGTGCGCCCTGACCCTGTCGTTCAGGAACCGCCTGGCACCCAAGATCTCAAGTTCTCAACCCTCACAGCCCCAGTGTCGAACCCTCTCCCAACCATCGACCCTGACCACATCTACCCATAAAGCCGCCTTCAACACCCTCTCCCAAGCCGCAGGGTCGACCGGCGTAGCACTCAACCCCAACCTCCCCGTGCGGGCCCCCCATCGCCGCCATCCAGCGCCTCTTACCGCGCCTCTTACCGCGACTCTCCCTCCTTCGCCGCCCCGCCCGCCTACTGGCAACCTGCCCCAAGCGCGGCGTCTTCAAAGCCGCCTGCCTCAGACCAAACCCCTCCTCCAACCCGGCCATCGACCAGAAGCCCACCAATCGACCTCTCCGTCCGCCAGGGCCGCCCCCCAGCACCTCCGGAACCGCGACCCGGCGCTGGTCGCTGAACCTCGGCGCAGACTCCACGGATCGTCCTCGCGTTTCCTACGCCGCCGTGGAAGAGGGCATCCTCCCGCTTCTCAGCTCATGTCCGCGACATCGCCCCACTGCAAGATCGGCGCCGGCACCGCGTGCAGCGTGCCGCGCACGTGGCCCCAGCGGCGGAGAAGGCGGACGAGGGCCGTGGTGTTTGTG
This sequence comes from Ophiognomonia clavigignenti-juglandacearum, assembly GCA_003671545.1. Taxonomy (NCBI): domain Eukaryota; kingdom Fungi; phylum Ascomycota; class Sordariomycetes; order Diaporthales; family Gnomoniaceae; genus Ophiognomonia; species Ophiognomonia clavigignenti-juglandacearum. The sequence goes on along the minus strand of PYFS01002554.1, from coordinate 48,728 downwards.
ATGGCGCTGGATTTGGATGCGCCGTCGTGGCCGCTCTTGGGGCCAGGAGAATGGTGGTATGGGAAGTTGGAGGGAGGAGATTATGAAGGGCGGGGGAGGACTACGAGGGGCGTTCAAAGAGGTGATTTCGGAGAAGTGGCGGCGGAGGGAGGGGAATGAGGAGGGTGAGGTTGTGGAGGGGGTGCAGGATCGTGAAGTGGTTGAGTTTTGGAAGACTAGACACGTCTAGTCTTCCTGGGAGTGTTTGTCTTTTCCATCTTTTGTAACATGCTGAACCGGTATTCGAGGCTGGCATGATCGTGCCGGATGCATTCTCTCAGGCTCTGCTAATGAAGATCTGATGTTGTTGACGCAGAGAATCGTCACGAAGTGATTTCTAAGGCTCAAGTGTCACTGATTACCTGACCATTGTGTGGTATGTCCATTACATTCTTCGCTGCCTTCATCAACGACTTCACTCTTTCCCTTTGCTGATGTCCCCAGGGCCTGTAGCCATCTTCCAATCTCATTTTGCAACCAACAGACTGTTCGCCATTACAATGTCTTCGCACGCTGCTACCAACCTTCAGTCCCGCATGCCGTGCGGCAGACTGCCAGCCAGCAAAAACCGTCGTCAATTCCATAGACCACATCGGGCAGCCATTTCCGCGCCGTCAGATTCAACCACAGCAAACAGACGACATGCATGCTCCGGCGCGTGATCGAGCGCGCGCATATGTGACCGGTCGACGATCGGGAGAAAGGTGGTGTGGAGGGGGGGGGGGGTTTAGGAGCGTCGATCTTGCCTCTTCGCCAGGAAAAATTCTTCCGTGATTGCGCCAAATCATTTCCAAGACGAGGCAGCTGGAGCCCTGTGTTGGCTCGTCACCACAGTGCTGCGATGGTGGGTGGCGTAGTTACCTAGGTAGTGCTTGCGGTGGGTAGCATTTTCGATGGAGTCCGCTCGCTCGTTCGCGGCGTATCAACCAGGGCCACATATTACATATGCGCTTGGCAGGGAAATTACCTCTGCCTCACTCGGTGGCCAGGCCGGGACCGAAGCGAGCGTTGTTGTTTGGGGGCCGGAGACCCGGAAATGCTACCCTGGCCGCCGGAGCTTGAATGGTCAGGCTAGAGACGAGGCTGCTGGGCTGGGTTGCAAGCTGGAAAGCTTCCTTCCAATCTTGGGTAGTCATTTTCCTCTCCGGCCGGCTTGCACGGCCGCGCGCATATATGCTGGCCGGGCCTTTTTTTTTTACTTTTTGGCGAGGTGGGATTAGGCAGGCAGGCAGGCAGGGCTAGGCACGCGCAAGGTACGCACGCACGCACGCGCCTTGCCTCCGCTGTAGGTGACCGATCGGGCAGTGCCGATGAGACGAGATCCGTGGTTGGCAGCAAGAGAAGGACCTTGGGGGTTGCGATGCAGGATGGGCAGAAGCAACTTGTGCGCTCAGAGATGCTGCGTGGGTATAGGGGGGGATGGGGTGGCCGGTGCCGACGGTGGTGCCGGGCTGGCCGAAGAGCCTGTCGTGATCGTGATAGCTTCAACGGAGGAGGGTTGTTGTCTGTACCTTGTTTAATTGCGCCGAAGGGCGGCGGCTTCAGCCTGCTGGTTTTGGCGATGGTGGACGGGCTTGTGTCGCTTTGGACTGCCCCATTAAATGCGCTCCTGGTAGATCCAATGAGGCTATGTCCTTGACTGGGATCACGCTCGAGCAGCCCCTTTGAAGTGGATGCTCTAGTCTCCTAATGGGACACACTCACAAAGGACCTCAAGGCTCTGTGCGTCACTACGAATGGACCAAGGCTGCAGGAGGAGACCATAATGTCTTGTCACAGACACACGTGCTAGACTAGAAGACACAAGTTCCATCACTGTTCAGACATTTTCACGTTGTTTCGGTTACCGCGAACTACTCCGCAAGTCAGTGCATGCAGCTCCTGCACATCCCATTTTGAGGCGTGATGATGAGGCCGTGATGCTACGCGTCCCCCGACCGCGCCAAAGTCGGCATTCATAACCGCGTCGGCCCCCTTTCTCGAATGCGAGTAGGTGCAATGGGCTTAGGTATCGCGGCGGGCCAGCAAACTCGTAGGAGCATTGTGACCAGCAGGCGAAGACTATAGAATCACTGCGAGCCGTGTCCCAACGATCCCTTCGGTAAACTTGGCCTACAAGAAACATACAAAAGGACGTCTACAGATAGACCTTGACAGCCGACGGCAACCATTGTCGAAACGATAGAAAGCAGAGGCATCGCGGAGGAACGCAAGACAGAGCACACTAGTGTCGCGTCCGCTCCCATCCTCTTCCGCTCATCAGTTCTCTCCGAATATCTTCCCGTCTCCAGTGCTCGTCCGTAGATAAGGCGCGCCGCCGCCCAGAACAGGCAGACCTGTCCCAGATTCGCCACGAATATGACAGGTCAAATTCAGCCACGCGTGACGAACCCCCCCTCAGCCCACACACCCGCACAAGAGCGCAGTCATGTGCCCACCTGTTGAAGTAGCGCGTGCGTAAGCCGGAAAGCGTCTTTTGCTCCCCCTTCCACCACCATCACCATACCCACACGCACAAACCGAGGAAGAGTGTGGTGATGATGTGGGTGCCATCGTCAGCGGAGAAAGGTGTGCGATGTAACAAGGAGATATTTCAAAACACACACACACACACACATACACACACACAAAACACGAAAGGGAGATAGATAACAACGAAAGGTGGTTAAGAGCTTCGCTAGCGTAGTATCCGCACAGGAGAGAGAGGACCTGCAAGCCCAATCACGGCGGCTGCGGCGTGGGTCGTTGCGCGCAAGGGACTGCTCATTCGCTGGGGGTTGGGGTGCGGGCGAGCGAGTGCCACGCGCGCGGGAGTGTAAGTGTGTGTGTGTGTGTGTGTGCATGTGGTGCAGTTGGGGCACAGGGGATCTGATAAAAAAAAAGGGTTGCTAGCGTGCTGACATACTATTACGGTCTAAGATCGGGGTTGGCTCCATTGTTGGGACCATCTACCACAAAACAAAACCGTGGGATCGGGGGCCCGCGCAACGCAGGATTTTTGGCTTTTCTGAGCGCAGAAGCATTGCGAAATTCATCCGCGCCTCATTCTCGATTTTGTGAGGCAGACGCTTGCGCGGTCGACTCTTGGGAAAAGCCAGACCCGTGATCAAAGCCCGCTTGCAGCACTCACTTGAGTGGTTTTGCCACACGCGGTCGCGGCCCAGTGCGAAGGAAAGGTATAGCGAAAGCGGATGGAGACCACCCCGTGCTGGGCATTGACAAAAAGAAGCAGAGAAGCCCAAGGCTGCAAAGCGGGGCGGACAAAATGCGAGCCTGAAGAAATAGATGAGAGAGAGAGAGAGAGAGAGAGCATCACCTAACCGTACCCACAGAAGACGTGCCACGTTGACGGCGTTGGTCGAGTCATCGTGGTGGTCCATAGACAACGGTGGTATGCACCCCAGAAAAAGCAGAGAGCATGGCCCAAAAGGCGACCCAGCATTTCGCCATCGCCCGAGCTGGGGGACGGATCGAGGGTCGCACAGCTCCCGCCCAGATACAGCATTCAACGCCAGGCGCCATGCAAGTCTCAGAAAACACTCTATCTAGAAAGACCGTTTTCTAGCCCCGACCACTTTAGGCCGCTGGCCGAAACATCGCCAGGGCCCGATTGGGGCCGGGGAGGGAAAAAGTATATGTCTATATCGGCAAGAGAGACCTTGACTGCCACTTGTCAATCAAGAAAGGTCTCACCAGGTACTCCGTAGACCTTGGGTTGCTCAGGCAGGGACCGGGCTTCTCTTGGTGGTGCCTGAGCTGCTGTGCGTTGTACTTACAGCTCGTCAAAGCCACTTTGAGGCGGTCGGTGAGAGGAGCTGCGATGCAACGCGCGCTTGGAGGGCAGCAGCAGTAGCAGCAGCAGTGGAGATGATTAGAGCTTGACAGACTGACAGCGCACATCTTGTGGCGGTCAATAGTGAAGTCGCTGTCCTTGTCACATCGCGAAGTCCCCAATTTGGAAATAATAATAATTAAAAGAGATGAATATGCGCCACGACACAAGGAAAACAGCGGCGGCCTTTCCCACTCGGGGCAAAGTTCCTCCAAGCCATCGTCCCGGGCACCAAGACGAAATATCTGCCGAGTGATGCCACCGAACGTGTGGTCCAGCGTCGACGGCCGGGCAAGGCACCCGGTGGAGAGGGGGAGAGATGCGATGCGATGCGATGCGATGCGTAACGCAATGCAAGCTGTTGCTGTGCTGCGGCGGCAGTTGTGACGTGGACGAATGTCCGTGACGGGAGAGGGAAGACGTGATGCTTGGTGCTGTGACCCTTCTGAGTCGCTGTGAGTAAGGTAGACGGGTAGAGCGCGCCAGCGTTCGTTCGTTCGCGTCCATGTGGGTAAGGATGTGTGGGGTGGGTGAATGGGTAGTTCAGAGGTGCTATAGCTCCCCATCCTTAGCCCAACCACACCAGCCAGCCAGCCAGATCACTCGAGTAGCGCAGAAGCCCGAACTTTCATGTTGCTTCTTCTTCCTGGTCCAGGCGGAAGTGCCCCCGGCAGCCGGCCGCACCCCCCTTTCCTCAAGCGCGGCCTGGGCTCGGTGCGATGCATCTCGGGAAGGGATTTCATTGCTGCAACGCTGCAGCGATCGCCCAATGTCACTGCAGCAGAATGATGGTGGTGTGTTTTGTCTCTCTGTGTGTGTGTGTGTGTGTGTGCAAGTGTGCGTTGGGGAATAATCTCGAATTTTCTGAATGGTTGATGGTCAGGGCCCGTTTCCCAATCCGTATTTTTACTTCGGGCTAAGGTGCCACGGGGAAGGGACGGGCGAGTGTTCCGAAAGCTTGTATTGCGCGTCTCGCAGATTTAGAAGGGCTGGAACATTGGTGTTGTCTTGGGGGGGACTAGGAAGGGGCCAATATCAGATCCTTTCCTGTGGCAATGACGGGTTGGCGCTTGCTTGCTCGGCAGCCATGTTGACTGTCGACGCCCCGGGCCGGGGCATTCGCTGTTGGGGATCGGCTTCCTTTGAGAAATGTTGTGCGACATGCCATTGTCCCCGCTTCAAGCCTCTGTTTTGGCCGGAGGCAAGGAAGGCGAGGTCCTGACAGGCTCTGAACGGTCTCATCGCCCAAGCAGAAAGGCCTGATCTGCATGGTCAGAGCATGCTGTTTGTCATCAAGAGGTTTCGCTTTTACTTAGGCTTTGTGTCCCGAACTTGCCGAGTTTAAGCTTAGGTGGCAGATGGAGTCCTCGGATGCTAGCTCCGGAGCACAAGGCGGCATGCAACCACTTACACACGCTCGCCTTGCTTCTTAGGCTCCCACGCGCGCGAGTCTCGCCATTGTGGCATCGCTCGATGGCACAGTTGCGGTCAAGCTCGAGACTTGTGAGACGCGGGCGCTGCTGCAGCTTCTGATACAAAGTGGCACACCGTCCCTAAGCCCAGCAAGCAAAGCCCTTCTTCTTCTCGTGGCTTGAGCGCGCTGCCTGTGGTGGCCCCCGAGCTCGATCATAGTTCAACGGTTCCAGACCTAGGAGCTCGGCACAACATACGAGCTGCAAGGCACCAGTGCCCGAGACTACTTTGGGGAAAAGGAAGGGAGACAGGGACGTTGGAGATGGAAGTGTTTCCGTGCCTCGCGGCGCCAGCAATGAAACGAGACCCGTTGCTGGCCAAGCGGCGTGGGGTAGAGACAATGTAGGGCAGTCGTGTTTCGTGCTGCCGCTGCTGCTGTGATACCCGGTGCGACTCGAGTTTGTTCTCGAAGAGGTTGGGCAAACGCAGCCAGCCATCCGCCCATGGTCACTGACCGGGCGCCCCATCATGTAAGCACTGTAAGTTGTGCCACCACCAGTGTGCGGTTAGAGGTGTTTGGGAGGGAGGGAAAGGAGGATGGATTGGCGGAAAACTTTCCCAACGCAACGCACCTTGGTCTAGGGTAGCAGTGCATCAACCGTGTCTAAGGTAGCTCGCACAAATGCTGAACCAAAAAAAAAAAAAAAAAAATTCCTCTTTGCGCATCCACACTTCCAATCTCGTTCCTGTGTGGCGTGCAGCATGGCGGGGAATCATTGTCGGGGTTTGCTCAGCAACAGAGTTCCATTGGGCTAGGATGTTGATGGCAGACAGGGCGACGTGCAGACGAGCTAACGTCGCTTGGACAGTGTTGCATTTCGACTTTCATGCTGGATGTAGGAGAAAAAGTCCACCGGGCACAGGAGATGATGGTGCCATTGATGAATCAGATATAATGGACCCGGGGAAGTGTCAGACTATGGCATGCGGATGCTTGCCCCGAGATCATGGTGTTGTGTGTTGAGGAACGAATGGGAAGGCCGAGACGAACAGATACTAGAATGCGTGCCGACCCTAGGTTGGACTAGTCTTTGCACGTTTTCGGCCTGAACGCTGGTTCAGGGTCCAGTGGAATGGGTCCCGATGGATCTGGCCAAGGCGATGGAGGGCAGGGAGAGGTGTTGAATGGAAGGGACGGGTGTCGAGAATATCAGTTCGGACAGGGACCTAGCTTTCATCTCCCCAATAATTTGTCGAAGAAGGACGTGATACTCAGGTTGTGAAGGCCAAGACGTGCCAGATAATCCGTATTGGGGATAGCTGTCCCGTACTGAGTAAGTGATGGCATTTGCCAGCCGACTGCAACCCTGATAATAATATTGCCGTGAATGTGGTACTTTGTGGTGATGCTGGTATGGCAGCGACATGACGGACCGTGGATTGTTCGCAAAAAATGAGTGGAGATGGGAAGTTTGTGTGGCTGCATGGCATGGCATGGCATGGCGTGACAAGGCACAGCAGCAGATTGTTCTCGTTGATCTGATTGTCAAGTCGACGTGTCGGTGCGTGGTGTGTGCCTGGAAAGATTGGTTCGTCATGTTTGATCCCTGAACACACGCTCATTTGCAGCAGACTTGTTGTGATCCCGTCCAGATTGTCCAATGCAGAGACAGAGAGACACGAGGGGCTTGCGACATCAGTGGTCACAGATGATGGCGTGAAGCCGCACGCACCCAGGCCAGGTTGGACCATGGCCGGCAAGTTTTGTTGAGTAGGACAATTACTGTACTTCCGGTGGTTCATCAACGAAGTCAAGAATCCATCCCCTTCTGAGTAGCCATGTCCGCGGAATCGTTATCTATGTCGGGCTGTGGACACACTCATGGCAGGTGTTTTGGGGCTGGTGGTTGCTGCCAGAAGAAGCATCGTGTCAAATGCAAGCCTGCTGCGAGTATGCTGTCATTGCCAGCCTCACTGTAATTAAGTACCACCGTTGAAAGTGGCAGACGTGTGAGTGGAGTGGAGGCTATTCTCCGGACGAGCAAAGCTCACTCGGCCGCAAAGCAGCAATCGTCATCCGTGATCCGAGTCCGAGAAGTGGTAGGCGATCGCAACATGCGGAACATGAGACGGCCGGGCGCCAATGGATGAAGAAGATTTGTTTGGTACCATTGACGCACTGCCCCTTCTTCTTCTTCTTCCATCCTTTCCTCCAGGCGCCTTGTACGCCGATCATGGTCAGGTCCAAGTTCCTTGATAAGCTGAGAAGCAACATCGCAACTGGAGCAGCTTGGGGGGGGGGGGCAGGCGCCTGACGTCGTTTTGAGCACATGATCAAAGAGCGGCGGCGGCGTCGTCTACCTATGACATCGTGAAGAGGCCTTTTCCTTGCCAGTGGCATTTGACGCCGGCGAGGACTGCGAGGCTGGTCAGTGGTTGACCGACTTTGTCTCTCGGCCGTGTCTCGCGTGTCTCGCCGAATACCGGAGCGGACTTGTTTGAGGGGGAGGGGAAGCAAGCAAGCGAACAATGGCGTTGATAGGCAGGCGGTCACACACAAAGGAATGCATCATCCTCATGGGGGATTCGGGAACAAGATACTGTACAAAGAGAGAGAGACAAGAGTCGTCGGACGGAGAGCGGAGACCATTTCTGGAATAGCGCAAGCGGGAGGAGAAATGCCAATCAGCGGCTCTAGCAGCCTCGTCACTTTCACACACAGGGGTCCCTCGCAGTGGTGGACCCTGGGCCCGCCAATGACGAGCCACCTTAGCCGCTCTGCACGGCCACTCACATGCCCGTACTTGACCTCACCTCTTCCAGCCCTGCAAAAAAGAAAAAGAGTGTGATGATGAATCCGGGCCCCCTCACACTCTCTCTCACTCCCCAATTCACTGCTGCTGCACGATGGTCAAGTCAGGCCCAACCTTTTAGGCGGCCTGGGTGCCTTGTCAGTATCAGTGCCTGGGAGCCTGGGAGCCTGGGAGCCTAGGTAAGTAGGTACCTACTGTGAGTGGTGTTGGGGGCTGCTCCAGGCACTGTACCTCCCCCTCGCCCTCCCCCTCCCCGTCCCCCTCCCCCGCACGCAACGCAACGCAATGCAACGGCACGAATCACTCCCTTTCAACCCGACTGCACTGCACAGTCCCAGCATATTGTACCGCAAATGCAATCGACGGACGAACCGCTTGCTCCATCAATGTGGCAAAGAGGGTCGGGTCGCTCAAACGGGTCCTACACAAGCAAGAAACAAGCAGCAGCAGCAGCAGCAGCAGCAAGCATGCTCTTGGCTATTGCTACTGGTGCGGTGTGCGGGCCCCAGATATCCTGTCAAAGGATTTGTGAGGCGGCGATGCCCAACCCAAACGGACTGGATCCTATGGTCTCTGGGCCCTTCACCGCGCTTATTGGGCTGCGGAACTGTTACAGTCATAGGCTCCAATATGGAGCATGTTCATCCCGAAGATCCACCGCGAACATGCCGTTCACGACTTGGCTCATACGAGGCCTCTCTCTCGAGTCTCTCTGTCGCTCTCAGCATCCTCATTGATGAGCACCTTTGATGAAAGCACCGAGACAGGTACATACAGTCAGTCCACCAAGCACACGCGGATGCGAGCACAGCGACAGACAGACGTTCATCAAAAGACCCCATCTCCCAAATACTGAATGCTGCATGCTGCAGCAGCATCGTTGCTGCTGCACGGCCCGGGAAACCATCAATATCAGAGGTCGGACAGCGGGGCATCCATGTAAGGTACACGCAGCCAAGCGCAAGTTGTACAACCCTGGCAGCCACCACAGCATGGCCCGAACAAGTATTCGAGACATGCCATGGGTGGTGCACATGCTATATTCTGCTTCCGGTCTAATCCTACTGCTTGTTCCGAGAGACACAAGAATGGCGAAAGAGAGAAGAGAGGAGGTAGAGAGAGAGAGAGGTCTTCACAATGGGCCCCCCCACCCAGCTGTCAAGGCGTCCAGCTGTACAGCCCGTATGCACTGTCCATTATTCAGGCATGCGATGGGACTCAAGAAACCATAACCAAACAAACCCATATCGTGGCTTTGCAATTGGTCTCGAGATACAGTGGTATCTTGGGACGATACCGTCCAGCTGACCATATAATAGGCCATCGATCTACAGCACCAAGTGGATGCTAATATTGGAACATGGCCCCGGAGACTCGGAGTACGTGCTTATGTACGGAGTACCAAGCTGCAACTTGCAAGCATGCATCTCTCAATGGCCAACCACTACTGCATCTCTTCAGCAAGGGTCACCACCATCTTTGATTCCCCATTTCCCCCATGGCATGCCCGCATGCTTCCATGTTCCCACACGGTCTGCCCACACACTTTTGCTGTGTGGCTTTTCTTCTTCTTTTTCTTCATGCCTGTCACTGGCAACAATCCTGGCCCACCACAGTGCCAGTTTCTCCGTCGTCAATGCAGCCCATGCAGTTGCAGTGAGTGAGTGAGTGAATGAGTGCCTGACTGAGGGTGAGAGTGAGAGCAAGCCGGAGCCGGTCAGTGCCCAGTCCAGCATTCTGCAGCATGCTCGCTTTTATACGCTAGATTTTCTTCAAGGGCACCTAGGCCCCAAAAAGTCTCTAATTTTATATGCCTTTCTGGGATTTGTCCATCGACAGGCCAGGGCCCTGTCGATTTAGGCGCTGAAAGTGTCCACCTCCATATTGGCCATCCCCACCCTTCAACCCACACCCACACATTCTGCAAGACTGCAACCGCTCCTGCGCTACATGTTAATTCCTCCCCTCCTCCCATTCCCTTTTGTGACATTTCTGCACCTTTCTGCTTCGTTTCCAAAACGTCGATGACACAACCGCCAAAAAAAAGGTTCCTCGAGAGACGCAAAGCTGGACAAGCGCCCTGACTGACGCAGTTGTTCGCCACCGAAAGTGTGCATCATCGAATACACACGCACACTCTCACTCTCACTCACACACCCGATCTCGAAATCCTGCCGCTCCGCCCACGCGGCGGGTAACCTATCACTAGATAACCATTGCCGCTCACATACATATCTCCTGCGTCTAACAGACGTCCCTCCATCCTAGCCGTGCGACTCTAGAAGGGGGCCTGCTTGTCTTGTTGTTGTACCTGACATAACCTCACACCCCACGAGAATTCCTCGGCCACCGCTTTATTCTTTCTTCCTTCTTTCCCACTTTCTAGCATTTTTTTTCTTTGCAAATTATCATACCATACCCATACCCTGGTGTGATCGACCCAACCAACCCCGCCGCCACAGACTACGAGGCCTAAGGCACCACCCCCAAAAGTATCAAAAAATTTAGAGACGCGCCCCCGCCGCCGTAGCCCGCGCAACACAACGTATTCCCAGGCACGACAGCCGCCCCTTCTTGGTCAGCGCCTCACCGCGTGCCAGACACTTGGGGGGGGAGCAGCGCGCACACGAACTCGGCACATACTGAGACACCCAAAACGTGGGAAGTAGAGTGGAGAGAGAGAGAGAAACTCCGTCCGGCAACGGACAGAAAGGGGGGGTTGATATCCATGTGATGGTCCGAGGTTCAACTGTGTAGCCTTCATCGCCCGACCTTGGTTCGTTGCGAAAACGCCTTCTTTCCGGCACGGGGGAACACTTTTCTTACCCTACCGCTCTGGTATGTATGTGCGACATCTTTTGTGTAATCCCATTTTCTTTCTTCCACCACAAGCCGCCCCCCCTCCCCTCCTTCCCTGCACCCACTCTCTCGGAAAAGAAGAAGGAGAAGGAGAAGGGTTACTCGAAGTCACGCGCAAAAGCCACTCCGTTGGGAAAGGGGAGAGGGGAGTCATGGGGGGGGGGGAGGGTACGAGGTGGCACAATGCCTCTTTATGCACCTATCCGACTAACCTTGCCCTGTGTGCGGCTACACAAAAAGAATCCACGGAAACGGCCCAGAACCAGAAGAAGCATATCATGTCCGCCATGGCCCCATCCTCGCGGCCGTCCAAGGGCCGCTCGACGTCGACCCCGATGTCGTCCTCGTCGAGAACAACAGCAGCAGCAGCATCAGCAGCCGCCGCCGCCGAGGGCTCGATTGCGACGACGACGACGACGACGCCGAGCAGCAGCATGGACAAATACCAGATGATGAAGCCCATCAAGTCGCTCGTGCGGTACTTCGACCCGACGGCGGCGACGGCGTCCATGTTCCTGTACGCGCAGGGCAACTCGGTCGTGTGCTGCCACCACGACACGCTGACGATCGAGCGGCGCTTCACGCGCCACGCGGACGAGGTGCAGCTGCTGGCCGTCGACACGCAGAGCGAGCTGGGCGCGGGCCGGCTGGTCGTCAGCTACGACGCGGGCCAGACGGCCATCGTGTGGGACATCATGTCCGGCGAGGAGGTCGCGCGCTTTGCGTCGTACGAGCACCTGACGGCGGCGGCGTGGATGCGGAACGGCAATGTTGCGTTTGGTGAGTTGTGGGGACTTTTTTTTTCTTTTTCCTTGTTTTGGTTGTGGATGGACGTGGACGTGGGGGGTGGAGCAGCGATTTGTGGTGAGATATACTTACTGACTCTTTTCTTCTTCTCTAGGCAATACGCAGGGCAACATCATGCTTTTTGAGCCGACGACCTCAGAACATATCTCTTCCAGGACCATTGACCAGATCGCAGTGACAGCACTCGCACCATCCGCAGACTGCCGCACATTTGCCATTGGGTTTGTTGTTCCCATGACCGGGATATATCCCATTTTGCGCATACAGTATGTGTGTATACATATATATAGATATGCTAACGAACAGCGCAGGTACCAAAACGGCTCACTGCTGATTGCGACTCTGCAGCCACGATTCACCATCTTGCATAATCTGACCACCTCCCGAGGGCCGTCGCCCATCGTCACACTCAACTGGCATGCGTCATCTTCCAGGCAAAAGTCCGACATGCTCGCGGTGCAGACCAATGACGGCGACTTGCGAGTGTGGAGTGTGTCCAAGGCTTACAACAGCGCAGACCCGGCCAAGGTGGTGCGGATTCTCAAAAAGTCCGAGAACTTTGTGGCGGGCGCCAACTGGATGTCATGGTCCAAGAACGGAAGGATCATACAGTTCTGCGAATCGTGAGTGGTGATCAAAACATACACAGCCCATCTCGTACTTCTTCTTCTACTTCTTCTTACACACTGGTGTATGGGGGCGAATAAGACTGACTGACTTGACTGACTCTGGAACACAGTGAGACGCTGTCTTGGGACGTCCGAACTAAGCATGTCACATATGACAAGATCCCGAGCCTGGAACATGTTAAAGGCCTGGCAGTGTACGGCCCAGGCGCAAGCCTCTTCACCATCGGCGCCAACAACACCGTCCAGCAGTTCGACCTCAACGCCCCCGCCGTAATGGTCGCCAACGTGCAGCACCCGGCCAACCTCCTGCCTCCGTCGCCCCCCGTCTCGATCGAGGAGCAGGAGAAGGGAAACACCACGGCGGCCTCCGACTCGGAAATGGGCTCGATCCAGATCAGCGCGGACATCTCGGAGAGCGACGAAGACCCGATCCCTCCGATGGCGAGGATTGTGCGTGCGGGGCAGACGATGCAGACGATGCATTCCTCGGACGAGGACCAGTACCGCACAGCCAGCCCGGCCTCGAGCAGGAGCGGTGCGTCAGACGTTTCGTCCACGAGCTCGCGGACGCCCCACCGCTACCAGACATCGCTGCAGTCCCGCGGCGGCATGACCGAGAACACCTACATCTCGACCGGCTCCTCGGCACAATCCTCCGCCATCCACATGCAAGGCAAGAGCAAGCGCGAGAGCACCGGCTACTCGACCACCGCCAGCCTCAGCTCCATCTCCATGGGCTCGTCGACCAGCCGCAGCCGGCACCGGCCGTCGCGCCTGCGCCACGAGGTGCCGCGCAGCCCGGACGACTCCAAGGTCGTCGACCTGTTCAAGTTCACGCGCAGCCGCCTCAGCGACCTGCCGTACAAGCGGGTGGTGCCCCCCGCCGCCGCCGCCGCCATCGACGGCAGCAGCAACCGCCTCACGCCCGACGACCTGCGCCGCCAGATGCTGTGCACCATCTTCGGGTGGATGAAGGAGGCGGACGACCTGGTGCGCGACGAGATGAGCCGCCACCCGCAGGGCGCGCCGACGCGCATCCTGCTCGCCAAGTGGCTGGGCGACATCGACCCGGACATCATGGCCACGAGCTCCGAGAACATGACGTCGTCGGACTGGATGCTGCTCGCGCTGAGCGGCATTGGCGGCACGGCCGCGCAGCACAAGCTGGGCCGGGCGTATGTGCAGAAGCTGCTGGAGAGCGGGGACATCCACTCCGCCGTGACCATCATGATTGGCATGGGCGACCAGACGGATGCGATCGAGGTGTATATCTCGCACAAGAAGTTCCTGGAGGCGCTGATCTTGACTTGTGTGTTCTACCCTGCGGTGTGGGAGCGCCAGTCGCAGATTGTGAGGAAATGGGGTGAATGGGCTGTCCAGCATGGCCATCAGCAACTGGCGATTCGATGGTGAGTTCTCATTCTCCTTCCTGTGAGAACAGTGAAATATGATGAGAGAGAGACACTGACTGACTCACTCCTTCACAGCTTTGCTTGCACCGAGCAGGAAACCACCGAGCCATGGACATCCCCCTCCGCCCAACAAGTCACCTTTCAGAACATCAACTCGGTCATGAACCCCAGCCCCAGCATCCCCGAGATCCTCAGCCCTCCTCTCTCTCCGCCCGCCCTGAGCCGTGGACCCCAGCGCAGCATCGCCAAGACCTCCGCGCTCAAACTCATCACCTCCTTCGGCGACCAGAACTCCAAGTCCAAGTTCTTCTCCTCCAACGACGGCGGCCAGACCCCGATCGCCGCCGGCGTCACCCCGATCGCCGAGTCGGCCATCTCTCCCCGCGGCGAGGACATGTCCACGGCCTTCCTGCGGCCCTCCACCCGCAGCGCCTTCCCCACGCCGACCACCGCCCGCCCACAGGGCCGCGGCCGGCTCCCCTCCATCGGCGAGATGCCCAGCGACAACAACCTCCGCGGCACCGCCCGGCTCAGCTCGCGGCCCGCGCCCGGCATCGAGTCCCTCACACCGCCGTCCGAATCTTCCAGCAGACAGCACGGCCACGCGCACAAGCGATCCGGCGACGAGCGCAACAACAACCTCAACATGGGCCTATCCCTCCAGCGCGCCGCCACCGCCAGCCCGATGATGATGCGCGACTCCCCGCGCCGCCGCGAGCCGCCTCCGCCGTCGCCCGGCCCAGAGTCGCAGGCCGCGCTCCTCGCCAGCGGGCGCAACAGCCGCAACGGGCCCCGCGACCGCATGCCCAACGGCCTCGAGCTGCAGCTGCAATCGCTCGACAACGCCGTCATCAACAGCGCCAGCGACGTCACCTCGCCCGAGCAGTCCGTCTCCTCGGCGCGCTTCCACTGGCCCACCCGCCGCCGCGGCCCCGCCTCCATCACAAGCTCCTCGTCCGCCGCCTTCTCCGCCGTCTCCGCCACCTCGAGCAAGCACTACGGTGGTGGTGGCCACCGCGGCCACGGCCAGAAGAGCCTGGACGACTACATCAGCAGCATCGAGGCCGCGAAGGTGCGCTCGCGTGGCAACAGCCGCGACGGCCGCAGCAAGACTCGCGATAGCAGCCGCAGCCGCAACAACAACAGCCGCAACACCAACGCCCGCGACGCATCCGCCGACGGCACCGACGACCGCGGCCGCACCTCGTCCCGCGGGTACACGCCCAAGGGCGGCAAGCGGTCCCCGCGCTCGCCGCTGCCCATGTCGCCCGAGGAGCTGATGAACCTCAGCACGCCCAAGTACGCCGCCGACCACAACGACGACGACGACAACAACAACAACAACGAGTACGACGCGGCGCCGCCCAGCACCGTCCGCAAGCCCAGCACCGTCCGCGCCATCTCCAGGAGCCGAGCGGGGACGGCGACGACTTCGCGGCGTGACTCGAGTCGCGACGATGGCGGCAAAAGACGGCAGACGTCGCGGCCGCGTTCCCCTTCGTCGCCGGTGCCGATGTCTGCCAGTGGCATCCAGCACTTCTTCGGGTCCGAGGACGAAGAGGACTACAAGCGCGCCGTGGAGGAGCAGATCCGCTTCCGCGCCAAGGCAGCCAGGTCGAGAGACGGGACTCGTGCGGGCAGTAAGTCCCGCGAGCCGTCGCCAGGTCCAGGCTCAGCAGTAGCGCTCTCCCACAGTCACCACCGCGACGCCTCCGAGACCCGCTCCCGCCACCGCCAGGATTCGGTCGACCAACAACAACAGCGTGCTCGCACCCCGGGCGTGCGCTTCGACGCGCCACCAAGCAGCAGCAGCGCCGTAAGCAGCCACCACGCCGGCGACCTGCGCGCCATGAAAGACGAGCGCCAGCTCAAGAAAGAAGCCGCCGCCCGGGAGCTCGAAGAGCGCCGCAAGTCCCTCGCCAAGCGGCCCCTCGCGCCGCCGCACATCCCGCACCCGGACGCGCTGTCGCCGGGCGTGGGAAGCCCCCCGCCTCCATTCTCGTCGCTGTCGTCGTCGCGCGCACCGACCGCGTCGCCGGCCCCGCCAACCCAGCAGCAAGCATACGAGCTCCCCAGCACGACGTTCGTGCAGAGCAGCGTGACGGCGCTGCCGCCGCGGTCGCGCACCGCCGAGCCCTTCGCGTCCTCTTCTTCGGGGATGATGGGCGGAGGAGGAGAGAAGCGTAGCATGTACGCGCAGCAGCCGTCGCGGCCCATCATCGGCCTGCCTGCCACGCCGAGGGCGATGCGCCTCATGGTCGACACGCAGAAGCCCGTCAGCCCGGACGAGCCGATGCCGCCGATCCCGACGACGTTCGCGCAGGCGGTGAGTCCGCAGAGCGCGCAGTCGGCGTCGAACTCGCCGCACAAGGAGTACCCTTCCTTTGATCGCAGCGCTGGAGCTGGTGCTGGAAATGCTGGTGCTGGAGCTGGAAACGGGAGTCTACTCACCCTCCTCCCCTCCACCGTGTACCAACCGCCCTCCTCCTCCTCTCGCCCTATGATCCAGCGCTGCGTGTCCGCACCGCCAGAGGAGCCCGTCGCGCCGCAGGCGCTGCAGAACGGCGGCCAGGGCATGGGCCGCTTGGCGCGGGGGAACTCGCTGCGCAAGCTGAGCACGCCTGACGCCGGTAGCAGTAGCCATGGCCACCGCTGGACGCGCGGCGATGCCTCGTCTTCCGCTGACGACAACAACCGGCACCACCACCGCCGTCGTCCCAGCCACGACAACAATAACAACAACAACGACCAGATCCCTCCCCCACCGCCACCGCCACCAATGCTCAAGGAGCTCGCGCACCTCGCCATCCCGCCGCCGCCGCCGCCCGCGCCGCTTCCGTTCGCGCAGCACGCCGGCGGCGCTGGAAGCAAGCCACCGCCGGTGGTGTACGGCGGCAAGGGGACGGTGGAGGTCGTGACGGACAGCAGCAGCAGCAACAACAACAACAACGACAACAGCGATCACCACAACCACAAGCACAACCACAACCACAGCCACGTCGTGCTGCCCCTCGAGCACGCGACCGTGCCCACGCTTTCCGCGGCGCCGACCTCGCGCGCGGGTGCGGGCACGGGCGCGACGGGCCACAGCCGCGGCCGCAGCTCGGTGGACAACAGCCTCGCGGGCCGCATCTCGCGGGCGACGGAGCGGCTGCGGAGCTCGAGCCGCAGCCGGCAGGGCTCGGGCGCGAACGTGGGCGGTCGCACGATGAGCCCCGAGGCGGTGTCGACGCCGCCGTACGAGAGCGTGCCGACGACGATGGGGGGCCCGCCGGTGAGTTTCCATAATCGCGAGCTGCGCAGCCCGATTGATGGCGGGAGGTTGCGGGATTTGCCTACGGGGATGGGGCCGGGGGATCTGATCTGAGGAGTGGTGGTGATTGATGGGTTCTTTTTTTTGCTTTTTTGAGTTTTTTGTGTTCATTTCTTTTCTGTTCTTTCCGTTGGTTCTGTTTTGCTTTTTTGCTTCTATCTAAAGTTCTCTCGCATGGCGGCTGGCGTTCGTCTTCCAACACCGCGCATTTGATACCAAAAACCCACACCCTACTCGATAACGGAACCACGCAACGAAATTGGGGGCAGGAAGGAAAGGGGAGGATGATGAAAAACACGAAGAGGGTGCTTGTTCTTTCTTTTACTTTTGCTATGTTTCGTCGTGGTTCTTAGAGAAATATTGGCACCGACAGCCTGCCCTCTCAGTTGGGATTCTTTCTCAGCTTTGCTGTTCGTTTTCTTGGTCTGAGCATAATCTTATCTACCTTGTTGCTATATACCAGGCCGTCTTGTACATTTCCTGTCGTTCCTCCTCAAAAACATCCTTTCCATATCTCTTATCTTGCATTGCATTGTCGTTTTCCTCTCTCGTGTACCATGTTGTTCTTTGTTTCTATCTCTCATACATACTCGACTCAACTCCTCGACATTTGTCTCATGAAACGAAAATGAACACACGAAACTCGGCGGATGGTCTAGCCGGGCAAGGAAGCAAACACACACGGGCAGAGCAAGGCAGCCAGAAGACGAATGGGAAGGCAACTCTGTATTCTTGACACTTCAACACTTTACCTTTCTCACGAATGACATGAAAAAATCAGAGCGGAAGGCGGAGGATACATAATGGCATATAAGCAAGATGGACGACATGACAGGACAATGAGATACACATACCCAGATGTGAAGGAGGAAAAGCAATAGCCCACCACCAGTACCAGTACCAGTACCTACAGCCACAACCACCACTACCACGGACGACTCAAAATAACGACAGGTTGGGTGTGAGATATGCTTGCCTCACGGCATCTTTTTGTTATTTTCTGAGCCGAGCGTTTGTTGTTGATGTTGCCGCAGCCAGCTTTTACTTTTCTTTTCTTGGCCACAGCGGACAGTCGTTGGATGATGGTCAATGTCAGGTAGCAATAGTCAGTTTGGGAGGCAAAATGTATTTATTCTATCACATTCATGATCCAAAATGTCCCAAGTGAAGAAACGATTGCAAAACAGTGGGTTCGAACTCACGACCTCGACGTGCACAGTAAAAGGCTACAGTGCAGACAGAAAGGACCAAAACAAAAAAAAGTAGTCCGCTTCACCATCTCATAGCACCACCGCAAGCCCAACACCGTGTGATCCAGCACGCCGCGCCACATTGAAGACGTCTTTGCAGAGTGAGTCCTCCCTGAAGGGTCGTCTTCGTTGCATCAGGCGCACACGCAGCATCGCTGGTTACCCGAGCGAGTGGATGGCCGCTGCAGCGCTCGCGCTGGGCACAGTGCCGGGGTTCTGATGGAAATGGATTAGCGCCAAATGAGAATTGAGCGAGCCTCCGTACCGATTGAACCATTACAGTTGATGAATAAGCGCAAATAATCAGTACATATCCTAAGCGCAAACACATTTTCGCACTTTCCACCTCCTAATTACTTAGTACTTACATCCAACCTCCAACAACTCCCAACTTCCACTACCACCAACAATAAAACCCCTTCTCTACTGCCATTGACTTGGTCAGACAGACGCCCACCACCATGCACGAGTAACAAACCAAACAACCCTCACCATGCTCACCACAGCACCACACCTCCAAGTCCGGCGCCCATCCCCCACCACCGCCGAGTTCACCGTCACGACCTGCCCCGCGCCCACCCTCTCGAACCGCCTGCTCTTCGGCATCGTCTTTATCCTGCGCATCACCCTCGCCCTGTCCGTGCTCCTGCTCCTGCACGCGACCTGGCCGCTGTCCTCGCCGTTCCACAACCCAGACGACGCGTCTACCTCCTCCGCCGTTACGACGGCTACTGCTGCTGCTGCTGCTGCGACGCCTACGATTGTTGCGGTCGCGAATGTACACGGTGATCACAACGGAAGCGCTCCTACGGGGCATAAGCATCTGGAAGGGACATCGGCATCGACAGCGGTAGAACTAGCAGGAGAAGAACCATCTATAGAAAACACAGACACCACCGCCGCCGCCCACCACCACCAACAACACCACGCCCTCACGCCCGCCGCGCCCGCGCCCGCGCCCACAATCCCACCGCGCCCAACAACCCTGCTCACGCTCACCTGGGCGCCGTACCTCCTCGCGCGCCTGCACACCTCGCGGCCGGGCCGCGTCCTCGCGGCGCTCGGCCGCCGCAGCAGCGCCGCCGTGCCGCCGTCGCTCTTCGTGCCGCTGTGCCTGGCGCTGCTGTACGCGACGACGCTGCGCATCCACACGACCGAGTCGCTGCTCGTGCTGCGCGGCCTGGGCATCCAGACGCGCTCCGTCGGCGGCGGCGCGCACCTCGCGAGCAGCTGGCGCGCCGGCAGCACGCGCTTCATCCCGACCGAGAAGATCCGCGACGTGCTGATCAACGAGGCGTTCCGCGGGTTCGGCGTGCGGTACTACCTGGTGGTCGTCGTGGACGGGGAGGACGACGTCGTGGTGGTGTTCCCGCGGCTGTTGCCCGGGCGGAAGGTCGTGGAGGGGGTGTGGAGGGGCGTGAGGGGGTGTTTGTGGGAGCCGCAGGAGGGAGGGGTGGGGAATGGGAGGCGGTGGGAGGAGAAGGGGGGGAGTGGATGATGGGAGAAGGAAGTTCGACGTTTGGAAGAATAGAAACTTGGTCTTGATGTTCAGTTGCTGTGCTGTTCCGATGAAGGGGCTCTACGTGGGCTTATGGTCTACGCTGACAGCCTAGTGCATGTCCTACCAGTCCTGGTGCGAGCATCCAAGGGGATGAAAAGAACTTGTGCAAGTCGGATTCTCTCTTCCTTCTCATGTCGTCCACAAGTAAGTCCCTCTTCTAAATACCTGGTACACTGGGTATGTTGAGGCCGCCATCTCGTTGGTGGTCGCAGCCAACTCGGCTTCCAACAGCACCCATATGGCAATTGATATGCCAGGCAACTTGGCGTCCTCTGCCATGCACCAACGCCGGTTACTATTTTGTCTGCTTCAAAGGACTGGCCGAGCTAAGATCTATAAGCCTATCGCACATATCGCAGGCAAAGCAGTGCTGAGTTGGCAGCTTGCAGCTTCAGAAGCCCAAGTCACATAAGCCACGGTCTCTCTCGCGCATCTCTCGTGGGAGGGATTCTTACACTCTCGAACGTTGAGTCTGCTGTGTTGGAGCCAACGGCTACTCCTTCCATTGGGCGTGGGGGGTGCCGTTGGGGGATGATCAATACAAGTCAGGAGTGATTCGACCGTCGGTGGGAGACTGAAAGCCTACCTGGCCCCAGGTCATGTTGTCCCGTGTTTGTCCTTTCAATTTGTATTCATTCTTGCCTCGTCTTCGCAACGTTGTCACCATCTCTCCGTGGTTCAAATACATTCAACACTGGCAGCCACGAAACTCGTCGACCTCGCATGCTCCCCATGTGGGTTTCCTCGCGCGTTCACAATTATCCCCCCGGCCACCCCTTCACCGATCTGGACATTCAACATGTGTATCATTTTCAAGCACCAGCACCGCTGCGCTCGTATCCAAGACACCATTCGATGCAAGAACATATTCACCGTTTCGTCTGGAAAATTCACGAAATGCGACAAAGCGCAGGATCTGGGGGAAGGTACCACTCAGTGTCGGACGATGAAAGAGCAGTTCGAGGATAATCAGCTCCGTGGTGACAGACTTTGTAGGTCTTGTTGGGAACAGTGCAAAGAGGGCCGCGAGACTATGCAGGCATGGTGGAAAGACTCAAAGGATCCAGATTGGCATCGTCCTGGGCGTGAATCTCAAGCGACGGTCGCACCAGTGGGTGGCCCGGGGGATTCGGCAGAGCAAGGAGAGCAAGGAGAGCAAGGAGGAAAAATCATAGAGAATTGATGCTTTCACCGGTTCATATCAATTCACATCTCACTATCTCGATCATCAGAGCCTTCTATCATCATGACTTCCTTGCAGATTCGTGCGCTCGCTCGCCACCATCGACGGGTCGTAAGCCCGGTGCCGCCCTACAGAAGGACATTCGACATGCGCCGTCATCCCTCCTTCTCTGACGCAAGCTTGACCAAGGGCTCCAGCTCGCCACGACTGGCGCTCTCTATATCTTTCGAACGATGTCCCACCATGGGAAGCTCGCCAAGGTGCCCTTTGATCACATCCATGATGCCTCTGACGCGAGTCTTCAGAGACTGCTTCCCCGAGTCGGGTTGGGCAGACGGTGTGGCGGTCGCGACTGACTTTTCGCTGCCGGGGGGCATGGACGCTTCCATGGCGTACGTGCTGAGCGTGAACAGTGATGGGGATGCGTCTGAGAGCACAGCAAAGTATTTGCTCCTGATCTTCTTGATGGCGTCGATGCTCGCGTTGATCGTACGCGCCATCCCCTCCTCCTGCCTGGGCGTCGCCATCTTCTCGCGTAGATCCTGCAGCTGCTGAAGGAGCTCTTGGTCCTTCACGAGCGTCACCGCTAGACTCGGCCAGTCGTTTCGGTCGATCGAGTCGCGTATGCGCACGCCTGGGGACTGCCCTTCCTGTTCATCGGGATTCTCGACAGCTGACATGATGATGTTCTCCACATGCTCGACATCCAGGAGCAGCTCTGCCAGGGGAGACAGAACGAGTCTCTTGTAATCCTGCTCGTCTTTGTCCTCGGCCAAATCCGCCTCGTCCGCCTCGTTCTCGTCCTCGCCTTCACGCTCGTCCTCCCCTTCAAGCTCGTCCTCCCCCCCATGCCCACTTTGACTCTCCTGGAGAGCTTCACCACGATGGTGCTTGATCAAGGCAGCTTGTTCCTGGAGCCATGGCTGCCAGTCCTCGTGGAAGTTGTGGGGTTGTATTCCACCGTAATCAGAGACCAACTGTATAAGCAGATATTTCCGAAATTGGGCCATCTTTTGCAGCAGCATGGCATGGCTATGATAACCGCCATGTATCTTGGCCCAGTGATCCTCTATCAATGCTTGAACGTTGTTCAGTGCCTCGAGCATGGCTGGCGAAATCTGCCCCTTCTCGAGGGCGGTTGCGGAGTACGACCAGGCCATGGTCAACATGTTCTTGAATAGCGGCGTGGAGCTTTGGTACAAAGCTTCGTATGAGACACAGCGAGCTTTGAGCAGCTGAGTCACTTCGTCATCGAGTTCTGAAGGCGTTGCGTGAATAATTCTCTGGCGCCGTGCATCGACTGTGTCATCGGCCTTTGAAGACATGGTGCAGCGTGTTTGAGGCGAAACGCCGAAGATGCGGAGAGGATTGCGAAGGGGAGCAGAAGGACGTTCAAGGGGTTGAGTAGATGGGTTGATAGAAAATACCAAAGTACTGCGTTTTAGGTCCGGGAAAGAAAAAGGTTCACGGGTGAGTGGAATTACTTGGGCAGTGCTGCCTTAAATGCAAATTGGGGCCGCTGCGGTTGGTTCCCCCACGCGTTCGCTGATACTACGCTCGTAGCTAAAAATAGAAACAATATGAAGCTATGCAATGGTCTCCCAGTTCGTTCGTATGCCCAGCGGCCCTTATCGACGGTTATGGAATTTATTTGAATGGCTGCCTTGTGTTGCTACACTGTATACGGACGTGTCTACTGAAAATTAGCCCACAATACTTCACAGCAGAGTAGAGCTAGGTGTAGGACAAACAAAATTAAACTCCGTTGGGGCCCAGGCGCTGTGCCAGAAAGAAGACCTCATGCATATTCTGTTGGCTCGCGGCAGTTCTAATTAAAGCAACAGTCCTGAACATCGGCCTGCATTCGCCCACGCGGTGTGCCAAATGGCCTCAACGCCGAGCAGGTATGCTCCAACCAACTGCTCATGTGCATACTATCTTTGGCCAACCATGCCTCTCAACCAAATTTGTACGAGAAGTGAAACTCGCCGGCCCCCAGGATGCCTTCACGGGTGCGACGCCAGACCTGGCATCTTCTTTTTTTAACCTCCTACAGCGGCGGGCCTAAAGCTGCCGGTGCCAACTTAAAAGTTCAGTGCCCACTGCCCAACGTGCGGCCATACCTGCTGCATTTATCATGGGTCTTGGAGCTCGCGCACCCTGGCTTTGCGTATTTGTGTCGTGATGCTCATCAGAACCCCAAGTGGCCTTCATCGGGGCCAATATCCGACGACACCAAACACTGTTGGTTCTATCAGGCCGGCGGCCCCAAGAAGGCCGATATAGGTGTATCAATCTTGACCGTGCCACCTCCGTTATTAGACCTGGCGGTGCCTCGCCGCAGGCCTCTCGACCCACAGGAATCTGGCGGATACCGTCCAAGACTTCAGCCAGGAAATGAAAGATTAGTGACCTGTATAAGTATCCCATCTCTGTCTCGCAATGTGATGAGCACTGACAACAGATTATCCATTCAGACACAGCAGTCAAAACATATTCAGCTTCGCAGCAATCGATATCCCGAACACAGTAACCCTTCAAGTCTGAATTCCAGAGTCATCTACCTCCACTACCTTGCTTTCTCCAGAGATTCATTATTAAAAGGAATAGTCACATCATCCACAACTTCATACCACTATTTGAATCTTCTATCCAGCTCCTTCGCACACAATGGCTCCAGCTGCCCCAAAAGTTCAGACCCAGGTCAGCACTGCACGCCAGACGCACCAGACGGGAGCTCCCCTGGATCCAATGGACGTCGCAGGCGACATCTTTGTCCAAATGATCGAGTATTTTCCGGTTGCTGATCAAAATGCCCCGAAGTTGATGGAACTCGCCAAAAAGTTGGGCCGAATGAGCATGGATCACTGTGCGAAGCTTGGGAAATCCGACATCTTCTTGAAAAACCTAGTGTGTTCCTGCAACGACCTTGCCACAGACTCGGCGGAGTATTGGAGGCAGTTGATTGCTGTTGAACAGTCTCAGGCTGATAGCCTGAAAAACATATCCTTGTCCGGCACTGGCATGTCGACGCCGTCTGCAAGTGGGCAGACCAGCTCTGCAACTACAACCTTGGCACTTATCACATCGATTGCAACGATCTTGGGAGCTGTGTACCTCTTCAGGGACAAACTTCTTTCTACATCGTCATGGGGTCTCAAGGTCTTATGGTTCTTCAACTCAGCGTGGAGGATTTTCAAATCTGCAGTTGACAAGGTCAGGAAAACCAAAGGAGGGAGCGTGGCTGCTTCGGTCACGGGGCCAAAGGAACAAGACAGAGGAATTTTCCGCACCGGAGTGCAAAACGGACCATCCGCAATCAGCACGGCAGGATTTGGGACAAGCATCCTGAACGCTGCGGCGAGATTCATGAGAGACACTCTGCACTCTGAAGCAGGGGAGGCCGGATTCATGGCTCTGGTCCATGCTGCCAGAGACGACCCAGCGGTTTCAAAGCAACAATTATATGAGGATACGATTGATTCCCTACTAGAATCCTGCAAGACGTCTGACGGGGATTTCAGGCGGTACGTAGCAAGGATGAGAGCGCTCGTGCGGATGGGCGCTGAAAATGGCGAACAACCATCTCGTGCTCGCAGCCGGTCGAGCTCTCCCGCCGCCGCATCATCTTCGACTCCCAGACCTCGCCTCGCCGCTTCGGAAGCTCGAGCTACTGCCCCTCGCAAGAGCAGCTCGAGTTTGCAGGTGCCCGCGCCCGCGCGACTGCAGCAGGTGTGCAAGAGCTGCTCCAAATCGACGCGAGACCTAGTTTGCGACGGTAAAAAGCCGTGCAGCAACTGCAAAAACGATAAGAAGGCCTGCAATTACCCCTAAAATGCTCATGGAATATCGTTATGGGTTGATACGATGAGGGAAGCCCCTGGTGAGCATGGACACCCTCTTGGAATGGAGACATCTGGAGCCAAGTGTAAGGCATTTTCGAATGCTACGGGTGTGGAAAGAGCCCAGGAGGTCTTACGTCTACCCTACGTATATAAGTACGCACACACTGAGACTTCACCAATTAGTTCGAAAGCCGTCTGGATATATCCGCTGGTCGGAATTTTCGTTCATTACACTCGTTAGCAAGTTAGGAATACATGTTTTCATGCATATGTTCCCAGAGCTATAGCATGTATGAGATTTTGTAAAATGCAGTGTGCACTGGGCAGAATTCACGGTTAAATGCCAGCATTCCTATGGGGGCCACACTATTTTAACTATGTGGCGGGCCGATTTGACTGTGGCAGGCGAGTTTTGCACTATCGAAAGGTGAAATTGGTAGGTATCCCAATGCCCATAGCAGGTATTTCACCCGTAGACGACAATCATCCTAGGTAGGTACTAGGCAATCTCATTTCTTTCTAAGCATCTGTTTGGCACCTTCAATGCTCATATTTCCCTCCATCACAGCCCTGAGGCAAACACACAGGGCCAGCAACGCTAAACATGGTCTCCAGCTACGAGCTCAAGTCTGGTATCGCCCAAGCACGAATGAAGGCACAAGTACGTGATTTTTTTTGAGTATGATGGGGTCGAGAATCGGAAATGTGACATTCGACATCAGTGAAATCGGGTGGTCAATCACATTGACCTTACTATCAACCTGTTCACTTGTGACTATCATGGTCATCGATCATCAATTCAAATTGGCAGCAGAACAATCGGCTCGAGGCGAACAGCTTACATCCCTCCAGAAACTCGGTCACTGCAGAATGTTGACATTGATTTCGGCTCTTCAGGGAGTTGTATCAGCAACTTCTAGGTACATAGGTACCGTGTGTCTTGGGGACATCTTCTAGATTCTGCAGTGGAACTTGATGGGATAGTTATCCCCAGGGACTCGCATATCTCGATCTCCTTGCTTTATCACCCACTACCTAGGTAAGGGGTACACCTAGTGGACTTTTATATGGCTGCATTTCATATTCCGGCCCACATTCTCACATACAACCACCACCATAAATATTAACAAAACTTTATTATTTTAAGTCCGATTGATATATAACCAAATGTATTGTATTGCTAGATCAATAATATATATACCACCCACCTGCCAGCTTATAAGCTTTTTAATCCGGACGAAACCCTCCAGGATATTGGACTACGCCTTTTTAATTAACTCCTTCGTATAAGCGTTATAAGCGATATCATCCTTTAAATCGCTGAATCTGGATTTTAATTTATATATTCCCTCTTTTAATCGCTTCTAAATATGCTTAATCGGATTAAGATTTGGCGAATAAGCCGGCTATTCAATTATATAAATACTATAATCCATTAATTATTTTAGCGAGTTTCTATATATATATATACGAGCGTTATTTTGTATAAAAGAGTCCTTAATTTTATAGTATAAAAGAAGCCTTTCCTTTAGAATCTATTAATAACAGCGTAACGATATTTTTCTTCGTAAAGCCTTTAGATCGCCTTCGTAAAACATGATCTTCGAAAGGCCATTTTTTCCACCTTTTAATTATATTATTGCTTATATTATTATAGAGATTCGAAGGCTAGAGTGGGCGGTTTTGGCGATAAAGTTTTTGCGGTATCGTTCGGAGGAGAATCGGATTATGAATTGATCGGGGTTGTTGGGTAGATTTTGAACGGTATATTTGTCGTTAAAGAGGTATCGTATTAATTCGATTATTTTAGCCGGCGAAGCTAGCTATTTGGTATAAAATTCGAAGCGTTCTTTTACGTTAATATTAATAAAAAGGATTTTCTTCACTTTACGCCATTTCTTAAGCCCATAGCGTTAGAGAACCTTTTTAACGGTTTTGTTATATAAAGTAAGGTCGGTTTTTTTTACGAAGGACGAATATAATAATTCCGGGTATTTTCGTATTAAAATAATAAGCCGATATTTATTTTTAATAATTATTTTATATTTGTTAATTCGATAAGGTATGGTTTTGGTGGTATGGGTGATAGTGGCGTGCGAGACGATTTTCGTGATGGTTTGGCGATATTTCGTATCGAACGTATTTGCGATATCTTAGTGATTTTGGCTTAATAGAGCGGCTATTATAATGGCGGTACGAGCCTTTGAGGTGAATTCTTTATTGTTTATTCGATTGACCGACAAAAGAGTACCAAATTGACGTAAATTGATTATAGTATTGTGGTGTGAAAGAGAAGAAAAGGAAGTAGGTGGTTGTCGCGTAATTTTATTTTTACGCGTATGTGGGCCTTCGGCATCCATATAAAATTCCATTGACTATACCTTGGTGTCTTGCAGCTGGTTTTCTCCGGGTGCGATATCAGAGTGTTGTCCAAACTGTGGGCACTATTAACGTAAGCGGCATGTGATATCCTCAAAATCTTGGGACAAATTCAACAGGACCTACAGGGCTGGTCTGTCCGGAATTGTGTTATTGTCAGGGGTAATTCTGTTGAATAGGCACCAACTTCCTTATCTAAATAGAGCTCGATACACAGCTGATCGAACTACGCACAGCCACCACCAGCCTTGTCACGCTTGATGACACCCGACCGCCCACACCTACGAGGCGACAGCCGGTATATACCCCTTTAACTCTCCACTGTTGGCCCCATTCTTCAATTACATTTCGGACTTGTCCCCCGGCTGCAATTACACTATCCTTCCGTACACTTACTACAGTGCCGCGCACACGCTCGTTTTAAATCCCTTGGTCTCTACGCTCTCTAAGCCGGTGCGATGCACAGACAAGACTAATGGGGCTTGCGTGTCATACCCCCTCACTGGAGGCCTTGAGATGGTGGCGCCGTGGATACCCAAAGGATACAAAGAGTATCCGTTGGTGAGAGTGGACAAAGCCCCAGCAGTGCAGCTGGACTTCACCATATCTTCCACAAGCGATTTTGTTGATGAAGATTGCTCCAACTTCGGCGAATCCGGTGACAGCATCGCTGTTCGCCTCTGCATTGCATCAAGGAGCCATGCAAGCTCCGACTTCGTGCGCGCAGGTCACCCCTCCCAAACCTTCATAGCTTCATATACATGTCACCAGCGAGGAGCAGTAGCATCGATACTCATCGTGACAGGACTTTTCGTCTGCGGGCAAGGAATTCAAAATGGCATCTGCCAACCGACCGGACCCGCTCCCCACATAACCACTACCATGATGGTCTACACACGGAAGGCCACTATCGTTGCGGCCAGGTCGAATTACATCATTGTGAGCATTGCAGATACATCAGTACCTAGGTATAGCTTTTTGCTCCAGATAGTTCGCCCTTCCAATGGAAATTGGACCATTGCTGATATTCATTACTGGCAACATTGACGGCCCCCGTACCATATCGAGACCTTGATATCCCACTCTATATCCGTAGAGAAGCCATCGGTTACGTCCTGAATTATTCAGCTGCCAATCTCCCGGGCTCGTCCTCTATCGGCCAGAGCTTTTGGAGTTCTGCACCGCAACTACCTAGGTAGCAGACATCTCTACGCATGGTATTTTGACGCAAAATCTCCAGAGCATACTAGCATTTACATTTTGGTTCTTCAACAGCAATAATTGGGGTTAGATTGACCTGAGATCCAACGAGATCATCACTACGCTATCACCGAAATTCTATAACAAAGCCTCATTCGTGGCAACTGTGTCCGTCACACAGCTCAACACGATTATGCTGATTCTATTCGTCCTATTCCAGGCCCTCGCCCTGGCTGTGGTTTGGGAGGTGCTGATCTGTCATAGCTTTGGAGCGCACAACTTGTCCGAGATGACTGCTTTCCCACTACTGGATCACGGGTTTCGGACAGATGTTTCTGGCGAGAGCAAGGATTGTGCCCGGGCAGGGGCGCGCAATGAGGACTTCTTCGATGCGTTGAAAGATGCTGTAGCTAGAGTCAAGGCTTGATCGACAAGTATGTATATGCACACTCGCCTTGAAACTCAAGGAAAGAATTTTGAGCAGCCCGCGGTATAAGCATCGGCGTCAGACCGGCCTGCGTGTCGGTTGGCAAAAGCCCCGCATGCGCCACCCAACAGCATATCATCCCTGATCAATAATGCGCCAGACCGGGACTTCTGCATGCGATGTTGGACCTCGCCGTGGGGCGGTGCCTGGCCGCAGCTAGCGGCCTTGGCCCACAGGAAGCTTCGCGCAAGTTTGCAGAGGATATATCAAAGCTCATATCATGTCAAGCATTCAGCTCCCTCTGCCGACAGGATTCCAACCCCTCACGTCAAAGTTGTCAAATTACCTATACTTGAGTCCCTACCTAGGTACTGTACATTGCGCAACCGACAGAGATACTGTTCCCGTTCTCAGCACCATCATCACCAGCTTCTAGCCATCTCATCAGCACAAAGATGGCCACAGCCGAGCCAGAAAACGCCATGGATGTCTCCATGGCGAAATCATTCCTTGCCTTGCTTCTATGCCCCGACGAGCACGGGCAACAACTGCTAGCGTCAATGACTGCTCATACCACCGAGATGGAGAGACTGATTGCACTCCTGGAAGAACGCACGTCAGCATTGAACGAACGTATCTTCGTGTCTAAAATGCTGGCTACCTTCACGGTGATATGCGCCATCGTGAGCTTGGTCGGCGGCTTCTGGAACGAATTCCATTGGGCGAGATCATGCATTTGGTCGACAGCAGCCAAAATCTGCCATGCTGGACGCGACGCATTCACAAAACTGGCAGGAGAGAGCGCGGCTACTTCGATCACGGAGTCCAAGTCCGAGTGGCATGGAGACCAGACGACACCGTTGCACACAAAGACTTACGAGGACTCAGATGGCATGGACGGAGAGGATGTCGAGCAGAGAAGCTACCACGCTTCTCACCTCGAAATATCGGAGATCGAACAGCGGGCTTTTCAACGGATCGACGCTGTCAAAAGTGGAGCAACAATTCCTGCGGACATGCAGGTGACCGGCTTGTATGATGCTCTGGTAGGCGATCTGTTAGCCGCCAATGCTTCGGCCAAGGAGTTCAGGAGGGCAGTGGGGGTAGTCAGAAGATACGATAGGGAGACCCGGGGCACATAACCATCTCCGGTCGGCCACGTGGGCAGGTCAAGCTCTCTGACGGTGGCCCCCTTCGCGTCAACTCCACTACCATTCGATGCGTCCCGGCCCAAGCACGCCATATACCAGGTCTGCGACCGGAGCTTCAGCTAGCAGATTATCCCTTTTGATAGCAATTCAAATTCAAATTACGGCCTCGAAACAAGATGTGCAACAGCCCGTAGAGTGAGAGGGATTGTTCTCCAAACCCGCAGATACAGCTACGTAGAGGGAAATAGTAAAACAAAACAAACAAAAACAAAAACAAAACAATCTAGACGCGCCGCGCGGACCATGGTCTTCAAGCGAGCGGATTTTGTCTTGATACTGTAATCATCTAAACCACCTTCACATCTTGTTCGGACCAGTTCCATCCTCCATATCTGTGACAAGCTCAATGAGAAGGGCCGACGCAACCTGCACGCCCCTCGCAACGGCAGCCTCATCATGTCCCTTCGGAACATGCAAGAACTCCGCATGCTGTGGCCGGCCCATTTTGACCAGGTGGCACAGTGAGGTATACAGCTGGAATTCGCAGAAGTAGAGTCCTTCATCGTCACATCTAGTCCGGACGGGTATCGATTCCTGTCTCTTGTCAGAACAATCTTCCCTGCCTTCGAGGCTAGGAGGGCGGCAGGCTCGAAAGAACTCACAGGAATACGCAGAGCCACTCGATCCTTTACGCTTTCCAGGTCGAAAGCAGGACGTAGCTCGGGGGGCATGCCCTCGAGAGCGGAGGGGAAAAGATGCACACCGTCTTCCCCCGGCCACTCGTAGCCGTCTCTGCGGGCTCTGGTCTCCAGCGTGAAACCGTCGTATTCTGGGCCGAGCCCGATGTGGAGCGCCAAATCGACGTGTATGGGTTCCTCGTTGGGTTCGTTGAAGAGCGGCTTGTAGAGGTGCCTCTGGCCACTCCAGACCTGGGGCATCATCCGCAGGACGAAATCATACTCGTAGACCACGTCCTCGGCGTACCTGAAGATTTCGATGGTGTGGTTCTCGTCTACGGCGAGCTTTTCGGGTAAAGCGTCTTTGATCCTTGCCGCCGGGTTGATGTGGAACTCCCTGAAAGGCTGCGGGCTGAATGAGTTGGCAGGTTTGATTTGGGAATTGATTGAGGGAAGCAGACAGTGCACTCACAGCCCCTCCGGTAACAACGACCCTTGTCACCTTGTGTCTATTTTCCATACTCGATCAGGCCCTCCTGAAGATGAGAATACGCTCTGAAGAGAGGTATGGGGTCAATGAGTAAGTAAGCCTGCAGATAAGTAATTCGCAGTCACACTTTAATGCTTGCGGTGGGTATGTTCAGAAGTAGGTCAGAGACTGGCACACGACCGGATGGACGAGTTACTGATTTCGAGTCGCCTATCATAAGCAGGGCTGTCTTGACTGTCACGGCTGAATTGTTGGCTGGCAACCAACTGCATGGCCTGCGTCCCGGGCGTGGGAAGTTAGAGCGGCCATATCGAATCGTGGAAAGCAGTGCTGAAGTACCTATGTACTTCGGCAGAAATAGGTACATATGCATGAATGTGTCGGCGCTCGGTCAGTTAACTCGGGTATGTTTGTAGGACTCGTACGGCGGTGCGCATCACGTATGTACTACGATAGACCTGCAGCTGAACCAAACCGCCGAGCAGGTCTGCATCCTGGAATATTCTTGTTGCGGATCTTCCTCTACGAGCCTGAGCAGCGAGCTACGGCGGAACAAGTGCTCACGCATCCTTAGTTCGACTACTATGGCTACGGTGGCTGGTGGACGAAGAGGATGTGAAGAGATGAAGTTTTGAGCGTCAACGCCGCAGTGACAACGTCAAGTCCCTCCAGTGTCACTCATCCCAGCTTACTCAGACCACTTACATTGGCAAGTAAGGTATATCTAAGTTGTCTGGAGTCCGCTGAGGTAACAGCGGCCCATACTTCCAATTCGGGCTTGTGACAGGATCGGGAAGTTCTGGGCAAGCAGTAAGGAATATATCCACAACATGTCTGGTAAGTTCCATGGGCTTGAAGTTAAAAATTTCATGGACAGTATAGGTACTTAGTAGCTAAGAATGTGTCAAGGCACTGGAATGCCCAATATCTCAAGTCTACCAATCCGCAATTACAGGCCCTTGCCCCTGTACATAAGACAGGAAAGTTAGATTGCAAACCTTCCCCAGACGCGTTTGCGTCGCGTCACGAAACACAACTTTATCGGCGATAGACATCAAATTTTGTGGGTCCTCCTCGCTTCACTTCACTTCACTTCACTTCACTCCACACTAGCTCATCTTTTGAGTTCCTCACACAGGACATAGTATTCATGCAAGTGATCTTTAAAAGGAGAAAAAAGAAAAAAGACCACATGAGCACTCTCATTCACCATGGCCCAGAATGTAGAAATCGGTGAACCACAATGCCACGTTCGTCGCCCACCCACA
Source organism: Ophiognomonia clavigignenti-juglandacearum (assembly GCA_003671545.1). NCBI lineage: Eukaryota > Fungi > Ascomycota > Sordariomycetes > Diaporthales > Gnomoniaceae > Ophiognomonia > Ophiognomonia clavigignenti-juglandacearum. The sequence goes on along the minus strand of PYFS01002554.1, from coordinate 16,180 downwards.
GCTTCCATAGCTCACATTTCTGATCATTAACTACTTACACCCCCGCCCAGGCCCTGAACCTCTCAGACAGCGAGCCATGCCTAGCCCAAGCCACCGCCTACAACAACCTCTTCTGCAAGTTCCACGCCAACCAGTGCTATGGCCTGTACAAAGGCTACAAGCGCCGCAACCGCGCCCTCGACGCGCTGGACTGCGCCGCGCCCGCCTTCCTCATCGCGCAAGGCGTCGGCAGCCCGTCGCGCAGCACGCCCGTCGCCAACGTCTCCTTCAAGGCCGTCAAGGACCCCCTCGAGCTGCACGCCATCCACGACCACCTCTTCCGCCAGTATGTCCTGCTCGGCAAGGTCGTTGCCGCGCGCCAGCTGCACCACCGGCACTTCTTCTCGGTCGACATGGACTACGGCCACAAGGTGTTCCTGGAGAAGCTGCAGGCCCGCCGCGCGGGCGTGCTCCTGGCGCTGGAGAATGTCGAGAAGCGCAGCGGGGCGATCTTGTACGAGCGCGAGCAGTGGTTCAAGTGGGTGCGGACCAGCCAGAGTGTGGAGGAGGCCACGCGCGACAAGGAGCAGAAGAAGGTCAAGGCTGAGGCGGCCATGTTCCAACGGCACTGGAAAGAGGTGCAGTCGAGGATGAAGGCACACAGGGCAAAGGAGGAGAGGAAGAAGCAGGATGCGTACCTGGAGCAGGTCTGGAAAGAACGCTTGGCGGAGGACACATCCGATGAGAGCGAGAGTGGTGGCGAGGCGTGGGATCCGATTGATGACGTCCTTGAGGAGGAACGTCAAAAGTATTTGGACCTTATTCGGCGGTTCCTATGGATGGCCCAGGACGAGGAGGTGGTCACTGCCCAAGACGATGCGGTCGCAGAAAACGTCACGGCAGCAGACGATGCACCACCACCGCCACCGACAGAGTCTGCGCTTCCTGCCCCTCAAGTAGCAGCGTGTGTCGAGCCAGATGACGAGAATGCGGGAAACATCGACCCAGCAACTACAACAAGCAACGGCAAGAAAAAGTCCAAATCGAAGAGCAAGAACAAGAAGGCTAAGAAAGCCCCAAACAAGACAGCCAGCACACCCGCCCCGGAACCCCTTACGTCTCCAGCCAAGGAGCAGCAACAACTTGGAAACAGCCACATCGAGAGCCAAGACGAGATGCGCTCGCGTCTCCGCGAGGGCGTCGAAAGAGACCACAGCGGCCTCGCCGGGCCACAGCTAGTCGGCACGATCCAGAAACCCGTCGAGACATACGACCGCTTGGCTCCGCTCCCCGCCGAAGAGATCGAGGAACGCCTAAGGGACATCGCCGACATCAAGATCCTGCTCTTCTGCCGCACCTTGCTCTCGCACACCACGCTGCTGCCCCTTGCCCTGAAAGCCACGAGCGTCGACGAGTTCCTCGCGGACCCGGAGGTTTCTGACGCGGACCTGCGCGACCTCTGTCTGAAAGTCGAGAGCCCCGACCTCCAGGCCCTCCGCGACGCCTGCGCCGATTTTGCACGCGGCGACGACCCCGAGCCGCCCCCACCGGAGGACGAAATCGAGGTCCTGTCCTCCGCCGAGCTGCTGCGTCGAAGATTCATGTATCAGAACCTCGATGAGATGAACCTCTTCACCTCCATGGTCTCCAACCTCTACCTGCGCCACACGCAGAACGAGGCGGGCGGCCTGCTCGCGGCCGAGGAGGGGAAGCAAACCCGCAAGTCCACCAAGTCCACCCGCATCAAGATCACCGTCTGCGGGCGCACAATCTGGAACTACGCCAGCGAGCACGCCATGGCCCGCGACGGGTGGCTGCAGTTCTCTATCATGGCCAAGGACTGCACCTTCAACGAGGCCGTCGCCCTCTGCCGCAACTGGGACGAGTTCTACGAACTCCAGACCCTGACGCTCTGGAGCTTCTTCCCCTCGGCCAAGTGGGCGTCGTGGGCGCAGAACGCCGTCCACGAGCAGCTGCTGCAGGTTGGCTTCATCACCTACCACCTCGACACCGCCGCCAAGAAGCATACGATGCACCACCAGATCGGCTCCAAGGGCCAGCACCGGCGCCAGCACCACATGGAGGAGTACCGCAACATCGTCTGCGGGCACATGAAGCGCGGCGACCCCGTCACGAACCGCTTCATCGACTACTGTCTCATGCAAGGCGGCCACTTGCTGATCTTTGTGCGCGACCGCCTCACGGGACAGGTCGTCACCGCTCCGCCGCCGGAGGAGCGCTGGATCTACCGCACCAAGTCTGGTCTGGGACGCGCTTCTAAGAAAGAGTGGGAGGTTGTGCGGGAGCTAGGCCGCAAGTTCGACCGATATGTGGACGAGCAACGCGAGTGGCACTTTGGCTTCGACGCGTGCTACGATGTCTACGTGTACGACTTCGTCCCCGGGCAGAGCCCCATGGAGCTATTCCATCGGCTCGTAGACACGTTCGTCCGCGCGCTGCGGATGACAGGCCCACAGGATACCTCGACGCACCAGCGACACATTCTGGAGCACCTGGTGCAAGAGCCCGATACCAAGCGCGTGCGGCAGATTCGACCGGGCGAGACCAACATCTACGACCAGATGCACGGGCCCATGGCCAAGTTCACCGCGGTGAGCCTTACCCAAGAAAACCGCGGTCTCGATCTTGGCGGCGATGCAGAGGAGGAGAAGTCGCCGTATCAGTGGTGGAACGAGACCGACGCCGCGGAAGCAGAGGTGCTGTTCGACGGGGGCCGTGACCAGGGCCTCTTTTCCCTCATCAAGAACCCGATCGCATTGGTCGAGACGGGGCCTTACAAGCAGTGGGAGCGCCGCGCCCAGATGCTGGAGCGACTGCTGCTTATGAACGAGCCGTCTGACGAAGACGAGGACGAGGACGAGGACTTCGACTTGACTCCAAGCGTACCAATGATGGACAAGGAGGTCGAGGGCGCAGAGCAATTCACCTACCGCGTTCCTCCCCTATGGCGGCGGGCATACTTTGAGATCAACAAGAACCTGGAGAAGCTCGATTCGAAGCGCAAAAGCATGCTGGACCGGATCGATTATTTCGCGACGAAGTTGGACATGCAGCCAGACGAAATCGAGCAGCTCGACAAGCTGGAACTTATGGAGCGAGACCGCGCCTACGGAATGAAGGATAGCTTCCACCTTGCCGATCTGGAGCCTGGCTCGCGCGAGAAATACGTCGAGTCGACCAAAATCATCATGGGCGCGCAGAACTACGTTCCTCCGTCGGCGCTGTTCGGCCCCTTCAACACGGACTGGACGTGGCTCTGCCTCGGCATTCTCGACGCTCTTGGTCTGAAGGCGTGGTACGACGAGTACGTGCAGGAAAGCCTTGTGCCGTGGCCCCATCGCTACCTATCGCAGGACATGACGCAGGCCTTTGTCATGATGGGCTTGTTCTTCCCGAATCTGCCCACGACCAAGATCGTGCGGGATTTCTTGGACTCGGACGACGGCCGCCAGTTCAAGGAGTCCAAGATCTTCGACCCGGCAGCGAGGGCGCGGGACATCCCCGACCGAAGAGGCCGCGACAGCGGCGCCGAGCGGCCTAAGAGCTTCTTCGACCAGGTGCAGAAAGTGTACAAGGGGTACTGGATCGATGACTACCCTCTCGAGTGGAACATGACAGTCAAGCCCATCCTCGCGCGCCTCTACCGCGCCGGCATCATCATGCCGTCGCAGCGGCAACCCGAAGTCTGCCTCGGCATGGCCTTTGCGGCCGACGAGCCCCACCGGCCCGGCAAGCTCGACTTATTCATCCAGTACGACGCCGACATCGAGCAGCTGGGGCTCCCGCCCAACTACGTCGCCAAGAAGGACTGGCCCGACCTGCTGCAGTCCGCGCGCGCGTTCGGCGCGGCGCACGCGCAGGCCCGGTTCGCGGTGCTGCGGCAGTGGTCCGCGCCGCACTTCTACCCGCTGATGATCGGGCACTGGAACCGCGGCAACTTCGCGTTCATCGACTCGCAGAACCGCAGCTGGGAGTGGAAGTTCATCCCGAAGGACATGAACGGGGTCGAGTGGAGCAGCCACCAGACGACCATGGCGCGGCTCGAGCTGATGTTCGAGCGGGCGGAGACGTTCGCGCGGGCGGTGGCCGGCGATCGGGGGCTGCGGGATGTGCGGAGCAAGGTGGTGTATCGCGGCGACGCGGTGCTGGTGATGGGGGTCGACGAGGCGGATTTGTTTCGGTCGGTGACGGCCGTGACGTTTGCGCTGCAGACGAAGCCGTGGCTGAGGGAGATTGATCTGTGGAAGAGCTTTGTCAATGTTGACCTGGACTTCCTGAAGGGCCTGGAGCCTGTGTGGCTGGACTGAGGGGGCAGGTGTATCGCAATCCTCAACGCGCTAGCTGTGGTCTGCCTGTACTTGCTGTACTCCGTACGTGGGTGCTCCGTGCTGTCAGTCAGCTACGTCTGAGAACTGTTCAACGAGACTGCGGCGATCAGTTTGATAATCGTCGCCTTCATATGTCCACCACGCGTCTTGATTTAATCGCATGATGACCTCGTCGGGAAAGGCGGGGGGCTCGATGCACAAAGAACAGGAGCTACGGGGTAGTCTGTTATCAGGTCTGTTATGGGCAGCGGAGCGGTTTGTTACCGTTTCTAAGCTTTGCCATCCACGACTGTCCCAGCAACTTCACCACCCTTGCTGCCGCCAACTCAGGCAGGCTTCACAGCAGAGAAACTCAACTCTATTGATCAGTGGACTCATCTTGAACCTTTGGGAAGGTTTGCGATGATATTTTAGGCATTATAAGCCCCTACCGTCCAATGTTCGCCTTCATTCCCCTGTCTTCTCGTCCCTTCCAGCAACTTCACTACCCTTGCTGCCACCAGCACAGCCGGGCTTTGCAGCAGGCCTCAACTTCACTGATGTATGAATGCCTATGTATGCACTCTCGAGCTTTGGGGAAGGTACCCCAGCCTGCAGGGGCTTTGAAAATTTGAGTATAAATACTGCAGGCCCACCAACGAGCTCTTTCCCCTCCTCACACCTTCGCAACTCTCTGCACAACCTTTCGTCTTAACTCTCCTTTTCTCGTCTCAAATTCCCACACACAACCTTACACCACCAATCCAAATCCCCATAACTCAGCAGTTGCCTTTTTTTCTTTTCTTTTTTCTTTTTTATATATATCTTTTTCCATATATAAGGTTCCACATCTTTGTTTGCAAATGTTGCATTTGCCCCTCCCAAAAGCATCATTGTCCAACATTACTGCAAATAGATATGCCACACAAGCTTTCTCTTAATATCTGCTCAAGCTGCTAAATGCAGCAGAAACACATGTTTTTCTTCCCTTTTTGGTGTAAGTCAGTTCCCTTGACATCTGTGGATATCTGTTTTGCAAAGCCAGTGTCACTGACTTTATGCATAGGTCTATCCAGGAACTACCGAGCGTACTAGAGCAGACAAGCTTGGACAGAGGAGCGACTGGCGGTCCGAGAAGGGCCAGCACCTCCTCTATTACTCAACCAACAAGACTGAACTGGGGCGCCTCAGCAATATGTGTCTCAGAGAGATCAGCTTCGACATGCAAGATCTCATCTCCGAGGTCCAAAGAACACTCATCAAGGCCCGTCGACACCTCATTCAGCGTGGTCTGTTGGACCAGCACCCGGAGATCCACGACCAGAATCAACCAGTACGCCTGGGCCGCTCCATCAACCCTCCTTACCATTGGTCCGTTGAGGTTTTACAGTGTCAGTGCAACAAAATTACAACGAGGAAAATTACCGGGACGACTGGGCACAAAGACGAGAACGCATACGATGCAGCTATACGCCAGATCGAAAGCATCGACCTAACCCAAGCTGACAGAGCAGTCTTCAAGGGCCTTGACATCGACGAACCACAAACACACCATAGCAGGTAACGACGATGTCATCTCCTTGTCCTCCGATGATGACTCGGACGATACGATTCACGAAGACACATTCGTTGATCTCAACTGCCTAGCTATCCAGGCCTTGGCAACGACGGTTCAGAACCTGCAGGATGACTGTTGAATCTGCAACCCTATTCGGGCGCCAAGTTGGGATCGCGTCAGCATAGGGCATGACATGAAGAGGACTATCACATCATCATCAAGCAGGCACTCGGGGTTTCGTGCACAAGTAAAATGGATCCGCCTAATAGCAAGCGGCAGGAGCATCCGACTCGAAGCTGCTGACGGCCGCCGTCAGCCAATTACGAGTCTCTCTTCCGTCTGTTTTTTTTTATTTACTTATTCTTCAATACATGCCAAAATCCCCTCAATGAACTGTCCCTGACTGCACGATCCTCATCGTGATCTTTCATGTCTGCGGCTGAAGCTCGCGGCGACAATTGTCGGCCTGAGCCTTCTCTATCTGGGCCAGCCGCGTCGAGTACTCCCTTGTCTTCTCTTTGTTTCCCTTTCAATTTTTTTTCTACCTTCTAAGAGCTCCTTTCGAAGCCAGCATGAACAGACGCCGAGAGACATCGACCACCAGGCGGCCCTGCACGCTTTCCACACCAACGCCCAAGTTGACATATTAAGACCTCACCTTCGGAACTGCTCAACCATTGATACCTGTCGTCAACCGTTGACACCGTCGATTTTCTTTTGTTCTGGTACCCTCTCTTCCGTCATCAGCATTTTACATTTCAGTATTTTGGAGCTCATACCAGTTGGCACGAGTGCACCCGCGGTCTACGGGCAAAAACGACACACTGCAAATTCTCGTTTTCGGCATTCAGTATTCTGGACATCTACGACTGCATCGACAATGTCGTTCTATCGTCACCAAGATCCACGTCGTGCGTTCCGTCTCAGCATTTCAGACGATGCTCCACGGCTGTAGACTCATTGCTGTTCAATTAGTCAGCCAAAGCTGGTCTGTTCCCGAGATCCCAATCCCTGTCTCAACGACATCTCATCTCTTGACAACCTTCGGCCGCTTCAACAGCCTCTGCAATATTCTCATGGTCAACATCGTCCATTGAAGGTCTACTTCGTCTTCTGCTTCAATCTTCTCCCCAGCATCATGATACTCCATCACGAAAGCTTCAATACCCTCTTCAGCACTAGTTCTGATTAACATCGTCCGCGACAGCCTGCTGCTTCTCGCCTTCAGCTCCATTACTGACTGCCGCTGCGCCTTCACTACCACCTATCTGACCTGCGTCAGCATCTACGTGGTTCTTATGGTTGTCTTGTTACTCTGGTAAAACCTACTCGTATTCATACAAAAAGGCGATCATTGGTAGCAGCCCGAGGTTGCGCCTCGCTTGGCTGCATCACATGGAATCCTCATGAAACTCATGACGGGAGGAGTGTATCTCAGGAACTTGACTGCAGAGACACTCCAAAGTATCACCAGACTCTAGAAAAATATACTCGTCTTGTCTCGATTTTTCGGGCAGCCGCCACCGGTGCTTGTGAGCGTTTGCCTCCCGCGATCAGGGGGTTGGTAGTTTCTCTTTATGCTTGGCTCGCGTGATTTATCTTGTACAATTACCATACACATACAGCTGTCCCTTGAAACTAGAGCGGCCGCAAAGGCAGGTCACGAATGACCTCCGGCGTGTACGCGTGGCTGAGAGGTTCCCAAACCTCGCCAAATGGCAAGACCCCCCGCGATCAACGCGTCAACTTGCAATGGCAGCGGCAGCGACAGCGGCGAAGACGAGGACACGGATTACCACTCGCGACTGCTTGAAAACGACGATATGGCCCCTTCGCCGGCCCCAAGTTACCCGGGCACCAACGCATCGTCTTCAAACAACAACAGCAGCACTACTGACGGGATGATCAAAGCGCGCAGTAAGCACAGAATGCGTGTGATACCATCTGAGGTCTGCTCTGTTGTCCCAAGTGACAACCAACATACAACGTGCCTACAGCACGCCGAAACTACCACAATGTGCAACTTGTACGACATCACCACCAAGCACGCCGTCCAGCATAAGGCTGCTTGCGCCAGGGTGTTTGTGACAACCAATTCCTTTTTGACTGTGTTTGTACGCAGCCAACCTTCGTCGAGAAGATCTACCTGCCTCCCATCTGTTCTTTTCTTCCCACCTATTTTTTTGTAAATAAAAAAAAATCTCCCTTTTCCGCATGATCTTTTCTTTTTATTCTTCTTCTTCTGCATATTTTTTCCTTCTTCTTTTTCAGAGGTCACGAGTCTCGTCATCTTACGGACTCTGGGGGGCTCATGCGATCTTGTTATAGTAGGGTGTCAACCTCGTCGCCCTCTTCATCCAGGTCACTGGTGTGGAGTTGAACGTCGGCGCCGGCGATATTTTCTGCGAACATTAAAAAAGATTCAGCTACCTAGGTATACTGGATCCCGTCCAAAAGAATCTTTGCAAATGCAATAGAGAGTGCAGCTTTGCTGAGTAATTCTATCCCGTCGCCAGTGGACTCAACAATGTTGGCCACTCCTTCTCTTTTCTGACTTCATTCTTACATTACTTTCCATTCCTCTCTTTCTTTCTTTCTTCTTCCTCTTCTTCCCCTAGGGCGGCATATCGTTGACGCTGCCTTCCTGGCGCGCAGAGAGCACTGCCATAACAGCTTCTATAGCAACCAGGACAATTGATTAGTAGTCGAAGCCCGAGAATCGGTCGCTCATTGAAGCTGCCTCAGCTAGGGAGTGGGCAGGGTAATCGGGCGGTATGAAGTAGGAAGATGCATCGCGCTGGCCATTCTTCGTGGAGCGCGAGGCTTTGATGGCAACAAGAATGCGCGACCGGCCGCAGTATCGCGGCCCTGGTGACAGAATACCAAGGGCCTCTGGGTATGGAACAGCCCCAGTTCGGAAGCGGTCAACGCCATGTGGACTAGCAAGATACATCACGCTCGCCATCCCTCTCTGGGCGCGAGGCATCTCACCTGCAAGATTTCAAGTCTGCGCGGCCAGTTGTGACATTTCAGCTCTAAAGTCCCTTCAACGGAAAGTACTGCACCCACCTTCGCCTGAATCTGCAAACATGTGTTGAGAATGCCCCGGTTCTTTCGATTAGGAAACCACGATAATTCTAATACGGCAGACGGAAATAACAAACGCCGTTATAGGTATTTAAGCGGCGGAGGTCGGCCCTCTATAAATACGAGGAATCGGATATTCCGGCTGTGCCTCTCGAGGAATTGCTTTTGGTGAGGATCGTGTGGGCTATATATATTGAGGTGGTCCTGCGAGAAACAGCTGTTAGTCTTTTGGATCTGTATACGAATTCAACACTCTTTAGATCTCCCACCTATTTCAACAACATGGCTGCGCTGCGAAACAACAGCATCCTCAAGACTTTCTTCGCAAATGGCCGGCCTGAAGTCGGTCTCGAGATTGGTACCGATACTGTACTGTCGACCGACGACTGGATTCACATCCCGGCACTCACGCGCAAGCGTGTCTTCTTAACTGTGGCCGATCCCCCAACTGACTTCGGCACCGTTGCTGCGCGCAAGGCGGTGAAGGCGAAATCATCACGCGTGCTCCAATCAACCTGGCTTCACTTCTTTGCCTGAGATGGTCAAAGTTAGCTCCTCCCGTGCCAAATACACAACTGATTACCTGGTAAACGATTCGGTGTTCGGGGGGCGCGATGTATCATCGATCATGTCACCCACTGTGATTTCGTCGTCCGCCCTTGCTAAATAGCACAAGTAAAAAAAATCGACGGATGGCTTAAAGTGAACTGCATTGACCATAAAGTCATATGCGCATTCTATCACCGCCCGGGCCACAAAGCAAAGGATTGTGCTGAAGATTTCCTAAATCCTATTTGCGGAGATCCGAGACACATGCCTGTGAAATACAGGAAGAAGCAAAAAGATGATGTAAAAAAAGATCCGGCCACACGCACCGAAAGCAACCGTGCCGCCGCCGACTATATCAGCCGGCAAGGCAACTTTGACGGAAGTACGACAGGAGGAACAGACTGCGCGAAAATAACGCGCGAGAAAGTGCAACCGATTGCACCTACTCCGTTCGTCCTCAGGGCTGTCACAACGCCCCTCCCGACGCCGCCATCGGGACCCAGCGGGTTGAGCGCCCCACGGATAAGCAATTCGCGCTTGCTTGGTTGTGAATGCAAACGCCATCCGTGCCAACGGGCTTCGCGACACTGACCTCGGCTGGGTCCATACTACTCGCTTCTGGTCCGTTGCACGATGGCCGTCACGTACCATTCGCGTTCATTCAGTACGTCGAGCATTTCTGGATTGGTGCGAATCAACCAACCCAAAAAGAGTGAGAAGGGAGGACAGTACTCTTACGTCTCGAAATCAATCAAGGCCTCAGCTGATCAAAGGTCGCAAAGAGTGATGACGACGCTAGACTTGGACTGATGGAGCAGCAAGGGGAAAGCACAATATCTCGCCAGCTCTGAAAATCCCACTCGCGAATTCCGGGTCTGTGATCGCTCGCGAGAGCGGTGCCGACGTCGTGACACCAGCCAACATGACTCTTTTCGTGCAAAGTTGGCCTTGGAGGCGGGCTGGATAAGCCAGGGTATCGAACCTACTGGCGGAGCTGGGGCTGGACATGGTAATCAGAACGATGGAGCTAGATGAAAGTGACAGTGCTTGAATGTATCGCACGGAGCAGCATGGTACGACGTGCTGGAAACCTGGATAAGGATACAGAGAGACGTAAGCGGATTAAGGAATAGAAGGGGTGTTCAGCAGGTCCAAGTACAGAGGGGGTATCATCAAATTCCACAATCTATCTAAACAGCATCTAACAGCTAAAATGCTCCGCCAAGCACATCAAGAGGTTTGTACATGCCCTCGGCCTGCAAGATCCCCTTACCGCCATGCTCTCTTTCCCATGAGCCAGCCAGGTGGCGCTTCACGAGTTGAGGACCCTTCACAGGTATGACATCCGCGTCCCAAGCCATCGCATAGTAAGGCATAAACAGGACATCTCCGAGCAGGAACGGCTCCTGTGTGGCAGACCGCATGCGTTCCTCATATGGTAGAAACTCCCACGTGGTCATGTTCAATGTCTCCCGGACGCCGCTGCGAATGCTCGAGGTCATGCGCCCCTGGCCGGTGAAGTCAAGTCCCACTACCGCGGGCACTGTGATCTCCGATATCGAGAGCTTGCGCTTTCTGGCGACATCGTGCAACTCTTTGACGATGCCTTCGATCGCCAGTCTGAAATGGGGCAGTCCTGGCTTCGCGACTACTGTCCATGTCGCCAATCGGTGGGGCAGTTCTTTGTCCTTGTGGGCGTCCCATGCAACAAGCAGAGAAGTGTTGCGTTGATATTCAACAGGTATCCAGTTGTCGATGGGTGTTTCGCTAGATTTATACATTCTCCTGATCAGCATTGTCCCTCGAGAGCAAGTGGAGATCCGTGCGTCTCCACTGGAGGACATACCAGGAGACGTCGAGCTCCGACCACATCCCGCCCTCGGAATAGAGCAACAGATAGCGAAGGAGATTGGTTTTGAGCAGCGGGACGGAGAGTTGCTGGTACGTCTCCACAATATCCGGTCGAGAAGCGTAGGCCACCCGGACCCATTCGTCCGCGGACTCGTCGGTCAAATAATTTGCGTGCCAGTCGGGATTTTGTTCTGTGCAGCTATCGGCCCAGCCTCCTCCTCGTACGTCTTCTATCGAGTTTTTGCCAGGGTCGAGTTTGTACCATATTTGTTTTGGTATCGTTGTCGCCTGTGATAGAACCGGCAACGGCGGTGGTGTACGAGCAGGGAGAATCAAGCCCCGGTAGTGGAACAGCAGGAAGCAAAATGTAAGCGCGAGGGCGGAAACGACATGTTTTCGTCTCGAAGATCGTGGTGAAGTTGGTGGACAAGCAAGGAGTTTCTCTTGTTGTGACAGTGATGTCTTCGCAGAAGAGTGCCCGGCCATTTTGATACGCCGCATAAGGAACGAAAGACAGCGCAAAAAGCCCTTTGATGCGTCCACGAAACTCGAACATGAGTAAAGAAAATGAGACGAGGAACAAACACGATCGACGAAGACATTTCGATGTCTTGATTTCGGGCCCCATTTTCGCGGGCGCAAGGGCCAAACCCTGGCCGGGCAATCCACTTTGACGCGAAGGTCAGGCCAACAGACTATTCTGAAGTGGGTATCAAGCCGGGGATGGGAGGAAGATGATTTGGACGATTTAGACGCCAACGCGTGGTGTCAAAGTACTGTGCATGAACGGGACGACAGAGACCTGCATTAATTTATTATTTACGAGCCCCGATTCGCAGGTCGTTTGGTCGTTCTATGGTTTTGGCTGTCACACCAAGCAGGGGCAGCATGCAGTGCCGCCGGCGTCGAACGGCGAAAGTGCTAATTACAGTACCACACGTTCTCAACACCTACAGCAAATACTCAGGTTTGGTACTTTTCACAGCTTCTACTACCTTGACATGGTCATTGGTCACTTCACCTGGTGTCGCTCCCAGTTGAGAAGCCCGTTGCGTAGACCTGACCTCGCGTGTAAGGTCTTCGTAAGTCAACATAGAGACATCGCCATCAGGATATAGCAAAAGCGACTCCGCATATGATACCACATCATCGACAGGCAGGCAAGGCTATATCAGTAAGTACTTTGGTAGGCAAGACTTGCAGCCGAGCTGCCGGGCCAATAGACGCGGGCCGACTGGGGCAAACCACACTCTCGGGTCTAGTCGAAGTGGAGCACTGGAGCCAGCTGTTCACGCCCAAACCCTGTCCCCCTGAGCCCCGTCGTGGAGCCGGACCGAAGTGGTGGAGGAAGGACGAATCCTCCCGGTATCCTTTTTGCGGACCTGCAGTGTATTTTTTTTTTGTTGCGGTGAACCGAAGTTCTGCTGCTCCGCAATGTATATCCGAACTTGATGGTGCCCTGGCAACAGGGGTTGAAGCAATATCGACGAGATTGACCAGTCTGACATTGCTGCCGTTGGTTCCAACCCGAGACAATTGTTGTGGTCATTACGCAGTATTGTTGTTGTTGCCATTCGTGCATTGCAGTGGTGTTGGGCTGCCCAAGCTGCCAACGTGCGTTCCTGGCGACGCCGACGCGGCAAGATCAGGATGAGCTGATGACCCTTGGATGCCAGATGGCTGAGCATATCTTGTCGAGAGCAGTCTGGTCTGTGGGTTTTCGAGCGGATTGATGTTACTTTAGCTTGCCATGGTCCAGCCTCGCTTGTTGTCTAGTAGCTTTCGAAGTTTTAGCCTGCTCGATTCTTCCTAATTCTCCCACGTTGTTGGCGTCCTTACCTTCTAGGGTTGACCTGCTCTATTTCGACTGTGTAGCACTGGCCGCTGCCACACAGGTGCACCATGAAAGATATCTGGTGGATCTCTTCCGCCTTGTTGGCGATATCGACGCCTATTCTGGCGACCATGACCTTCCTCAACCCTGCTCCAGAGAAGTGGGGCGCGAGCGATTTCAGCGAGAACGAAGTCTACACAGAGGATACACTCGTCGCTATTGAGTGGACAGGAACCGAGGACGGAGTCAGTTGCGATATGACAATGTACCAAATTAATACGACACTTACTGCGGCGGGTACTGACACTGCGAGTGCGGTTTGTACGTTGTTGTTTTCCTTCCGGGAGGCGGGATGTAGGAGACGCAGTGACTATATTGTGCGCACAAAGCCTAGACTGACAGCAAGCCGCAGTCGGAGACCTCGAGTATATCACACGTACGTCTGCTGTCCCTTCCTAAAGTCCTTTCGACTCGCACAAACAAAGACACAAATGGTCTGACTTTTACTCGGCGAACAGAGGGCACATCGTCCAACACCACGGGATTCTCATGGACAGTCACCACACGCAAAGACCTCTCCGAGTCGAACGTCTTCATGATGGTGATATACGAGACAGGCGGAGTATCACCGGACGCGTGGAGCGTCCCGTTCAACATCTCGGCGAAAAGCTCGACGACCACCTCCTCATCCTCAGCCTCGACCTCGACAGCCGCGTCCGGCACAGCCTCCACGACCGCTGCCTCTCCCTCCTCCTCCTCAGACGCCAGCTCTTCTTCGGCTTCCGCGTCGCTCGGCCAAGAGGGCATGACCACCGGCGTCAAAGTCGGCATCGCGGTCGGTATCGCAGGCGCAGCCGTCGTCGGCTTCGCCGCAGGGTGGTCCGCTTCTCGGAAACGACTGGGCACGAGCGGGAGTGCAGCCGCGGCCTCGGACCAGAGTCAGATGGATAAGGATATGCGCGAGCTGCCCGGTCAATCCACCAATGTATCCAGTCATGGACAAGATATGGTGCCTTCGCCGCCATATACTGGTGCGACGAGTACATTCTCTGGACACGACCAAGGGTTCGCATCCGGATACGGAGGCGGAGAGGATCGGGTTGCCAGCCCGCCTGCTGAGCTTGACACGCGATATGTGCAGCGCTCTGAGCTGCGGTGAAGTTCTAGGTATAATTGAGGAAGCCCGGGATGACCAACTCCACCGAATGTTGAATCGGGATGATTCGGCTTCGGGTCTGTTCTACAGCCGTGAACGGCCTCCTGCCGAGAACTACTCTCCTGAACTCAATAAGCCTAGATGGGTGTTATACGGCCTCGATGACCCGGCAAAGCCTGTTCGCGTGGGCGAGTGGAAGTATGGTCAAAGATTTACATGCCTGTTGAAGGATAGGTCCAGTACTACTACTACTAATGGCAGGCCGGTCTTCACGGGGAGTCGGGGTTTGCCAACGCTGTGGCTCAGCCTAGTCAGTCTGTAAATTAAACTTTCTCATGAGCCGAGAAGGCTTGGCCCACGTTTAGCGAGTTCATTTCCAATATTCTATAAAGAACACCTGAATGTATATACAGAGTACCAAGAGATAAATAAGATGACTTCTGAAAATTCAATGCCTCTCGGACAAACTGGATGTTCCGCATATCCAACATAAGAGCACGAAGAAGCCCATCAACCACAGGGCGATGATGGTGTCACGAAGGAGTACGTTCGTACCTTGGTGCCTTATCACACTCGTTTTTCAACCCTGAAAGACACCCGGAATCTACCGCCATAATGAAAAGCTACTTGTGGGCATTATTCGCCCTTGCGGCGGCGGCGCGGGAGCACTCATGGAACACCGGCCGCTTCGGCCGGAGCTCCTCCGGCTACCACCACAAGCAACCGCCCATCGTGTCCACAACCTCAGGCATAATCCGCGGCACAAGGGACCGCGCGCTCCCCAACGTGGATCAATACCTCGGCATCCCCTACGCCGTGCCGCCCGTCGGCGACCGTCGCTGGACGGCCCCGGAGCTCCTTAACACACCCAACGCGACCGTCCGCGCGACACAGCTGCCCCCGAGCTGCATGCAGGACCTGACGCAAAAGGCCAACTCGCTCTTCACCGTCGACGTGCTCGAGTTCAACCTCCAGGGCCTCAACGTCTCCGGCCCCGTCAGCGAGGATTGCCTGACCCTCAGCGTCTGGGCCCCCGCGGCCAATAAGAGAAACATCACCACCGCCGCCACGGGCCCCGGGGTCCCGGTCTTCATCTTCGTCTACGGCGGCGGCCACTCCAGCGGCGGCCAGGACATCCCGTACCAGATCCCCGCCAAGTGGGTGGACCGCTCGCCGGACCACATCGTCGTGTCGTTCAACTACCGCGTCAACATCTTCGGCTACCCGAACGCCGGCGGCCTCGCCGCCGGCGAGCAGAACCTAGGCTTGCTGGACCAGCGCGCCGCGGTCGAGTGGTGCCGGCAGAACATTGCGGCCTTTGGCGGCGACCCGGCGCGCATGGTGCTGTGGGGCCACTCGGCGGGCTCGGTCGCGGTCGACTACTACGGCTTCGCGTACCCGGAGGAGCCCCTCGTCGCGGGGCTCGTGCTCAACTCGGGCACGGCGCTAGGCCCGTCGCTGACGGTGCCGCAGGACGGCGCCTTCGCGAACTTCACGTTCGTGGCGGAGCGCGTGGGCTGCGGCGGGCTCGCGGAGGAGGACTTTGGCGCGCAGCTGGCGTGCATGCGCGGCGTGGACGCGGCGGTGCTGCTGCACACCGTCGGGAATTATACGGCGAGCGGGGCGGCGCCGGCGCTGTCGTTCTGGCCGGTGGTGGATGAGAGGCTTGTGTTTGCGAACTACACGCAGCGCGCGCGGGAGGGGCTGCAGGCGAAGATTGTGAGTGTTTGATGAAAGCCCCGATTCGTTTTCGTTTGTTCTGGAAATTGTGTAGTCTGAGCGCGTTGGTGGCATGACCATGCCTCAAGAGCAAGGCCTTCAAATGCCACATACATTTC